>JBDJHY010638981.1:0-16175 GCA_039654485.1 Withania somnifera | reverse complement strand
ATTAATAACAAGTCCCTGTGGGTACGATATCCGGCTTGAAAGAGCCACTGTATTACTTGTACGAACGCGTACACTTGCGTGGGCGTTTGGATCGCAACAAGTAAAGGCAAATCAAGTATCAATAAAATCTAATTGTCACCTCGTAGGCGATGTCCATAAATAACAATGATAGTAAGAAATTAGAACTCAATAGAATGAGATAGTAGCTCCAAATTGCTCATGCACGCAGTCGTGGATAGTACATGGAATAGATAAGAAACCTCTTTCAGGTTATCATACTGTCCAAAAGCCAAAATTACCTTTTAAAATTATTAATGCATGCTCACAACATAGAATTAACCAATGGGCTAAATTATTCTAAGACTATCAACTAGAATCCATAAAATGACTGCCAAACCCTAGTCATGAGGTACGTCCTCTCCTAGACCGACTATGGTATCGAGCTACGAGTAATCCTACTAAAGATTCCATAAATGCCTAGAGGGTTCCCGTTAAGGGCTAAGTAAATACTCATACAGGGGAAAACATGGAGCTATCAGCTCACTCAAATACAACTCACTCCCAGGCTCTCACCGAGATAGGGTACCAACTATCTAGCAAGAATATATCCAGCTATCTACCGCCAAGTAACCACATACATACTAATCACACACAACATCCCATATAGAACACAAACCAATCAGCCTACCTAGATCAGATCAGAAGCCACCAAGATAAACCTGGGTATATCTACTAAGCTTTAACCACTATTATAAGCCCATACCCTACCTCACTAAGTTCCATAAATAGCGTGAAACATGCAGGTAGGTCCACGTAGCCCTAGGGAATTATAAAAGTAATAAGGCCAAGAAGAACGGCCATAGTCCAAAGAATTAACAATAACGGGGCTCCAAACTAGTAATTCAGGCCCGAGCTTGCAATTTACCAAGTATATATGACACTAAATACTCATTCTGAAGGGAGTAGGTCGTAGCCTACCTAGATTCTAGAGATAACCTAAAGAAGGTGCCAGAATATCTGAAGAATCATAAATATAGCTCGAAATTGCATGAGACTAGCAAAACATAACCAACGTGTCAAGACGAGAAAACAAGACCCATATTTTTTTATATAAATAAATGGGTCAGCATCTAAACTAAGAACAAGTCTGTAAACCCTTGTCACTCGAAAAAAATAAATATTTATACCAACATGTAGAATACGTCTCATAGATCATCTGGTATAAAAAAGAGCTCACCAAATGGATAATAATGAAGAAATAATCTCAAAATGTTAATATAATATAGAAAACTTTATAATTAAAGAAAAAATAAGAAACTAACTGATAGATATGTAGAACAACCATAATGTGTTTCTTAGATCAGAACTTGATTTTGGGCCTTTAATTATACTTAATAAGCTTTGAGAAATCAAGAAAATTGGAGGAAGGAGGGAAAATGGTTGAAACTTCGTGAAGAAGGAAACATAAATAGAGGCACTGACTATTGATAAATCAGCCAAAAGGACCGATTTATTGGCACTAGCCAATTTATCATCCCTTTAGTAGACTTATCAGTCCCTGCCACTAATTCCTGATAGATTTTCTAAAAGTTCCAAAAAAAAGTACAGAATAGAAATGGAGTCCGATTTGGACAATCCAAATATGAAATTTTTATGTAATAGATACTCCACACTTAAAGGAACTGATGAAATGGCGATCCATGATTTATAAGTTGAGTAAGGATCCAAGAAACTATAAATATAAAGGAATTAAGCTACAAAACTGTCAGGGAGCCAAACTATCGGTCCCAGCAAGTCAAATGACCTGAGACAGCAGCCAAGATGCTCTAAACACAGAGGAATTGTAGAAATTATGAAAATGGTCCTGAGGGCCATAGGAATAATAACAGTATTATTAGGAGCTACTTTAGCTCTTGCTCAAAAAGACATTAAGAGAGGTTTAGACTATTCCACAATGTCTCAATTGGGTAATATGATGTTAGCTCTAGGTATGGGGTTTTATATCTTTATCTTTCATAAAATATTCGAATTCAAGTTGTGATTATAGAGTGAAAGAAAAAGGAAAGAGTATAGATCAGCTCTAGTTATACAGTTTGAAGTTGTGTCAACTGATAGAGAAAAGATGTAACTCACTATAATGTTACTTACACTTTGGCATAGAGGAAACCCTTCAAACCTAAAGGATTGGGCTAGACACCACACCGGTGATGCGAACTAATATAAAATCTCCCGTCTCATTTTATTTACAGTGTTTTATTATTTCTTTTGTTTTATACTATTGCTACTAAATTTGACCATGTGTTGAATTTTTAAAACTTATCTCCCCTTCTCTTTAGTTTCAATTGGTATCAGAGCAGATCCTCACTAAAAGGCACCTAACAACACTTGAGAAAAAGATCAAATGGTCAATTATCAAATTCTAGGAGCTCTACTACAAGATAGACACTTCTCCAACAAACCTCCCTACCTCAACGAACAAAGGAAAACAAGGTTCACTATTTTTGTAAAATCAAATGACTATCAAGCATGGTTAGTCATAAAAAATGGACCAAAACCAATACCTGAACTAGAAGGCAAAGATTTTTCCAGTAGCATATGTTTGGAATACTTTGATATCACAAAGGAACAACAAGAGGTATTGCAAACTAATGTTAAACCAATAAGCTTACTTTACAGTGTAGTCAGTGGTGCAGAATCTGATAAAATATTTACATATGACACTACCTAAGAGATATGGGGAAAACTAGAAGTCACTTACGAAGGCACGAGCAAAGTAAAGGAGGCACGATTCGGCGTTCTGGTGAATGAGTATGAACTGTTCAAAATGAAAGAAGATGAGAACATTGAAGAAATATTCTCCAGGTTCAGAAAAATTATCTGCACTTTTAAATCTCTCGGAATGACCTATATAAATAGACTGCAAGTCAGAAAGCTCATAAGAAGTCTGCCTAATATATGGAAAACCAAAGCTACCATTTTGAAAGACAGAGATCTATAAAAAAATAACCTAGGACGAACGTCGAGGTAATCTTATGGCTTATGCACAAAATCACACTAACAGGTACACCAAGGAGGAAAAAAAGAAGATTGTTGCATTCAGTGTCGTAGCTCCTGAACAAGATAGATATCTTGAAGAAATGAAGGACGAATGACTAGTCCTTATAAATTTAGGGGTTATACATATGCTCAAACAAAAGAAACAAAGACCACTATAACAATAATACAAGAACAATGATAGTAACGAGATGATGAACGATGCTATCACTGAAAAAAGACAAGCCATATATGACCAAACTGTCTTGACCCAGACGAAGAGTATCTAGAAGGAATCAAAGAAAAAAAAATTTCAGCATGTGGAGTAGGGGAAAGGTTTTGAATATAATCACACTAAGACAGCCAACATATGTTTCATGACTATGGGCAAAACAAGCGAGGTAAAAAATACATAATTTCTAAATTGCAATAATCTAAGAACCACTCCTGATATGGTAATCAATGAACTTTAAAAAATAATTGATGAGTATAACAAACTGGCTCAAGAAAAAAAAGATTGGAAGGTCTTTCTTTAAGAAAGTCAAATTGAAGTAAACTTGATAGAAGAGGAGCTTGGAAAAATCAAATTACAGCTTAATAGGCTAAACAAATCTCCAGTTCACAGAATAGTTCAGTTAAGTAGATCCTCTGAGAAAGAATCCACAAAACAACTCTCTAGGAAAGGATCAAAACATAACTTCTCTTCATCTTATTTTTCTCCCAAGTCGACTTTCTCTCACTATATACCAACTTGGTACTCTTGTGGTAAGATCAGTAAAAAATCATTTCATTATAGAAATTGACCCTCCAAAAAATGGGTATGGAGACCAAAAGTCCAACGTCTAATAAGGACCCAAGGATACTTAGGTACCCAAAATAAACCAATTTACTTGTTTTACAGGATCCCACTAAAAAGGCATACAAAAATTGAATGTGGGTAATAAATAGTGGATGGTCTAAATGTATGATAGGGAACAAAGAAAAATTTAGCTCAGTCAAAGAATAGACAGAGGCTATGATTTCACTATTGTAGATATGATTTTTATAGATTTACATGGGTGATATTTCTTTCTCACAAGCATAAAGCTCTTAAGCATTTTGAAGTTTTCTATCAAAGAGTGGTTGGCTACTTTATCACTACTATTTACAGCGACCATGGAGGGAAATTCAAAAGTCATAAATTCGAGGATTTCTGTGTTGAAAACTGATACACTCATAACTTCTCATATCCACGTTCACCCCAACAAAATGGAGTGGTGGAAAAAAAGTAAATCTCTACAAGATACATCACGAACCCTGTTACTCGAGCAAAAACTTCCTAACCATGTTTGGGCAGAAGTAGTAACCATGACATGCCATATTCTAAATAGATGTTTGATCATGCCAATCTTGAAGAAAATGTCATGCGAACAATGGAGAGGAAAGAAATCAAATGTAAGCTACTTCGATCCCTTTGGATGCAAATGCTTCATCCACAACAATGGTAAGAATAATTTTGGTAAGTTCGATCCACGTAGTGATAAAGGTTTATTTTTTACCATTCTCCTTCTAATCAGGCTTATCATCTATTTAATAAAAGACCTCTATGTGTTGAAGAATCAGCTCATGTAGTATTTAATGACTCTAACCCTGGTAGTCAAGAAATTGACACTTCTATCTGTGATGAAGAACAAGAAATTATTGTTGCACCTGAACAAAAGGAATAAGAAATTATCACTGGTCCTGAACAGATTTCGTAAACTAAATAGGTCCAGTCCGCTATTTATAAAATTCAGTTGACTAACGTCATTGTCACACCTAAAACAAATGTTCCTAGGAAATGGAGAAGCACCACAAGCTTCCCAAATAAATTTATTATTGGAGATCCAAAGGAGAAAATGAAAACTCGATCATCCCTGAAAAGGAAAGTTGTTGTAGCTCTAGCATCACAATTAGAGCCCAAAAAATTAACGAGGCACTTGAAGATGAATCATGGGTCAAAGTCAAGAAGAAAGAAATTGATCAACTTGAAAAAATCAAGTATGGACACTGGTAAAAAGGCTAAAGAACTGCTCAGTTACTGGAACAATATGGGTCTTTCAAAACAAGAAAAATAAGGAAGGTAAGGTCGTAAGAAAGAAAGTTAGACTTGTAGCTCAAGGCTACTCTCAACAAAAAAGTATTGATTACTATAAAACCTTTTCTCCCGTATCAAGAATGGAATTTATTCGCATTCTTTTGGCATATACATTTTTTAAATGCTTCATACTTTTTCAAATAGATGTTAAAAGTGCTTTTCTAAATAAATTAATTAAGGAAAAATTCTTTGTAAAACAACCCCCATATTAGAAAATTCCTCTTGTCCAGATTATCTATTCAAACTCACTAAAGCTCTTTATGGTTTAAAGCAGGACCCTAAAGCCTTGTATGAGAGATTAAGTTCGTTTTTTCTTGAGAACAACTTTCGAAGAGAAAAAAATTAATGCCACTATTTTCATTCAAAGACTTAATTCCAATATTTCAATTTTACAAATCTATGTTGATGATCTCATTTTCAAAAGTACTAACTCCTTTCTCTATGAGAAATTTACAAATCTTATGAAAGGTGAGTTTGAGATGAGCCTCATGGGAGTGCTCACCTTTTTTTTGGACTTTAAATAAAACAAACTGAAATTTAATATTTATTATCCAGAGAAAGTACACAAAAGAGCAAATCAAAAGGTTTGGAATGGAAATTGGAAAGACTTTTGGTACTCTTATGAGTCCCTCCACTTGCCTAGAAACTAATACCCCAGGAAAGATGTTGATGAAAAAATGTATTAAGCAATAATTGGTACTAATATATTTGACAGCTAGATGACCAGATATTATGTTCAGCGTACGCAAATGTTCTCGATTTCAGTCGACTCCTAAAGAGTCACATCTGACTGCTATCAAAAGAATAATCAGATACCTAATCGGGACCCTGGATCATGGACTATCTATCCTCACTCATCTTATTTCAATCTAATTGGTTATTTATATGCATACTATGAAGGTGACAAATCAGATCGAAAAAGTACAAGTAGAATATTTTAAATTTTAGGGGAATCCCTATTATCCTGGCACAGTAAGAAACAAAGCTCTGTAGCTTTATCTACTACTGAATCTTAGTATTAGTAGGTAACAATGGATCTCAAATACTTTATATGATACAACAACTACTTAATTTTGACTTATCTTATGAATTTGTGCCCATTATGTGTGATAATACTAGTTCGATCAGTTTAACTATATATACTGTGCAATATTCTAGGGCTAAACACTTCGACATGAAGCATCATTTGATTAAAGATCATATTGAGAAAGGTGAATTTACACTCTAGTTATAGACTCGGAAAATCATTTAGCTTATATTTTACTAAACCATTTTTGGAAGATAGGTTATGTTTCCTTAAGGATAAATTAGGTATAATCTTTGTAAATAATCATTAATTTCTTCCCATTAATTTTCCTTGATTAACTTCTTTTTACAATCATTTAATTTATTAACTTTCCTTGATTAAATGTAGTTATATCCTAAATCATTATGCTAATTTAATGCCTGTCGTCTGTTTCACAAGAATTCTATCACCTCTTCGTACTCCATCAAATCAACTCCCTCCTTTTTAAACTACCGTCATCACCCCGAACTCTTATCAAGTCCAACCAATTCTAACTCCATCCCTTCATTTTCCAACCTCCTCCCTTAAAACCTTTTTTTCCGTCTCTTAACCACTTTCCCTCTTCTTTCATTAGCATGCCTAGAATAATATCCATGGCATATCTTAAACCTACCTCCGACTGCATCTCAAAATCTCCTAACTAAAATTTCTTCTCTCTTTCCTTTGATTCCTCCAAAGGAGACTCCAACTCTTCTTCTTCCAAGAAAAGGCATGTTTCCTCTAGAAAGGTCATACTAAAATATCTCTTCCCGGCTATTCTGAAATACTTCCTCCTGAAGATATGTCAAAATTCTGGGGAGTGGTACGAAAGAGAAAATTTGAAGCCTTCAAAAGTTGCCCCATTATTCCTTGAAGGGTGATTAACCTAGATCAACTCGATGAACTCAACTGCTCTGCTAAGCCATTTTTTAAAGCCCATAAGTTGACTCTATTGTTAAGGTTATATGGACTAGAAATTTTTAAAGACTCTGTTCGTATGCTCTATGCAAAGCTTCGATTCTCCTAAAATAGTGGCAAACTTGAGACTCAAATTAGTACTAGGATAATTCTCAATGATTTCCTATTTGAACATGTCTTCAGCACTTCGTTTGCAGGGGTCATTATCAACATGAATGAGATTTGGCTTGATTATTTCAAGGTTTCCTTTGAAGTAGCAGAAGCTTTTATCCTAAAGTAGGCTTCGACATCAGTGACTTTAGTCCCCTCTCGTTGTGATTTGAGAATTGGGTTTTGGCACACATGATTTCTATCACTGTTTTCTAAGGAAAGGATCCTTGAGCACCATCTCCATATGAAATTTTGTTAAAGTGTAAATACCCATAGAAAAAAAGTGTGTAGATGAAATTTGGGGTGATTTGGAGGTTATTTGCTCATAGTTGATTTTTGAGCTAGTTTGAATGTTCAGGTATTCTTAAGGAATTCAAACATTGTTGAAGAAGATGATGATAGAAAGTGTTGTTTGATCTAAGAGAGGATAGTAAGTGAAGATAATAAGTGTTAAAAGTGGCCTATAAGTAGGGGCAGGGCCAATATTCCAATCATAATAGATCTAATCATAGTCAATTTTGGTTACTTGGTAGCAAAGTCATTCCATAATTTGGTCAACCCTTCTAGAACGAGGGGGGGGGGGAAATTTACCTATTACTTTGTCCTAAATTTTTTCAAATTTGGTCAATTTTAACCTTCTAGATCATCTACTAATTTGTCTCAAAGTCACTATAAATTGGTCAACTTCTAAAAAATCTATTTCTTTGTCCCCAAGTCACTAAAAAATTGGTAAATTTCTAGAACAAAGGACAGGGGGCGAAATTTAATCTTCGTTTACTTAAATTTGATCAACTTTTTAGACCTTCTAATCTAGAACAAGTAGGGGCGCCCAAGCTTATTCCATTCCTACTCAATTTTGGTCAATCTAATCCTTCTAGAACACTCCTCAACACTTATTAATATTCTTCTTCAACTCATTCTCTTCTAATTTCTTTTATTTCAATTATTTAATCTAATTTCATTCCCATTATTTACATCAACTAGTTCTCAACTAGAAATTGCTCTACCTAGTTGTTAGCTAGTTCTAATGTTCGTTTTTTTTTCTTGCGGTTTATTGAATGTTTTTATTATTTTACAATTTCATTGAATTTTCTTTGGATCTTGTCCATTTTTTTTTGGTTTATCCATAGTGTGTCTATAAAAATCTATTCCTCCACAAGATATAAGCAATTGTTTGCAACAAAATGGACGAGTTAGTTCTTTATCAACTTTGGAAGAGCGTCTTTAGGTACGTTGAGTGAAATTACATACCAAAGCCTGAGGTTTTAAAAACTAACTTATTTGTTGATTTTTTCAGGTACATATGGAGAGTATAAGGTAAACAGTCATCAATGGAGTCGTATTATAATTACTATCACATTTGTGGTTATACTTGTACTATGAGTGATTATAAGGATGGAGGAAAAATTCATGGATATATATGTGATGGTTCTTATGGTTATCATGAAGAGTATGGTTATTATGGTTCCTATGGCTATAGGGATGAATTTCAAACATATAGGAGTAGGTGGGACCAAAAAAGAAGAGTGGTTGCAGGGGGGCATCATCTTTTTCCAACCGAATACAAAACCAAAATTACCAAAACCGTACCTACCACATAAACCACCATCCAACCCAAGTCTTACAAGACCCATATTATCACCCACAAGAATATCATCCTTCTAGAACAAACCAAATACCTCCATAAAATACATCACATGCATCTTGGCATGAATCTTACCAATTTCCTAACTGAAACTACTACAACTCTAAAATTAATGACATAGAGTATCAAAGGGGTGGGTATAGCGGAGATAGGAATATGAGAGACAAAGAGATACTTGAGGGGCTGAAAAAAGGAACTCAAAGTATTTGAGAACAATATGGGAAAGGAATTCGGTGAGTTAAGAGAATACCTACAATAATTGACCAAAAATTCCAAAGATTGATGAAGACGCAATGTAAATATGTAACAAATAAAGTTGTTACCAAGGAGATGAACATAGAAGATGAAAACTGCATTCCTTGCAAAACCAAGTGGAGGATTGATGTGAAGGGATCTTCTAATTTTTCACTGGGAATTCTAAGAATATATTCCAACTCTCATGAACATAAGAGACAAAAGATTGAGAGGAGTTAAGGAGTGATATATAATAATTCTAAAGTGGAAAAACAAGAGGTTGTATAGAGTGATGTTAGTGAGTTGTCACAAGCTTATACTAATTTTTCCTTGTCTTCTATTTGTTTTATTTCTTATACAGGGATACTTGGAAGCAAGCCTAGTGACGATACTCAACATGTAAAAATCCATGAGTCTCACAGAAGTCTTTTGAAGGAGCAAGCATGCTTTAATGAATCCGAACAAGGTAAAGATCATTCTTCTTGTGAGCTTGAAGGTAAGAAAGATAAACCTTATTCTTGTGTGGCTAGTGTCCAAATGGATGTAATTGATAGCTTATAGTTTGGTTGGGATAATGACTCTTTGATATGTGGTACCCATGGTAGCATTTTATTTCTTGATGATTCTAATATTGTGATTAAGGAAACACTAGTTGATCCTATAGATGACAAGAATACCTATCCTTGTGAGATTGATTTGTGTCCACCTAGTGTTAATACTCATAGCTTGGGAGGATGTGCACTACCATGTGGAAAGAAGCATGAACTATTGGGAGGAAATTGTATGAAAATTACTTGAATATTTGAGAAACCCAAATGGTGATTTCCTTAATGACAATATACTTAATTATAACCCCTTGTATGACACTCCGCCTATATTTTAAAAATATGACAATGAATTACTTGAAAATTGTAAGTGCTTGGGTTGTAAGTCATTTTCTATTCTTGGTTGATTTTGTCTAATTAGGAGTATTTATCTTGAAGATGATTTCTCGATGCTAGTTGAATCTAGATGTGGTGATAAGGTGCTTGAACTTGAGTTTGAATCATATGAGCTTGAATTGACACCAACTAGCATGTTGTCTTGTGATAGTCAACCTAATGGTAACAATGAACCACTACATGATGGATTGGATAATATGCTTAATGAGCCTTGTTGTAGTGAAGGAATTACTAAAGTTGATCTTGTGAACAGTCATGTAGAGTGCTTAAATGTTGAACTTTATTTCTTAATTTATGATTTCCTTTGTAATTCTTATCAAAAGATTTATGAATTGGAGTATGATTTCAAGGATAATATTTTATTTGATGATTGCATGGTTATGAAAGATAAACCTATTGGGATATGTTATAGTGTTGGACATATATCTTCCTTTTGAGGTTATAGTTTGTTTAACAATCCATTATTGGAGAGTGACACAGACTTTTCAATAATGGAATCCGTCCCTTGGGAAATGGTAGTACATTAGTTGGAAAGGATAGTGTTGAGGGAGGTAATACATGTGCTACATTTGCTTCTTCATCATTATGTGTTTTTATTCTTGACCAACGTCTTGATGTACTTGAATCAATAAGTAAAAATTCTTATAAGGACACCTTAGATGAAGTCAATTTAAGAGGTACCTTCTTATACTACCTATTTGTAGATGATTATTGTGTTGATTTGAAATATGTGATTTGTGCAACTAGGGATATGATTAGGGAAATTGGGTGTTTTTTTAACCCCATGTATTTATAGATCTCTTCCAGTTGACCCGGGTGATGAATTTTATTTGTACACTTGTGATAAGTGTGAGTTGATGCTTGGTCAACAAGACAAGTAAAATTTGAATGTAGAGTATTCCAAAGTTTCCATTCTCAAGGATGATCATATAGAGATTCGCCTAAGGTTCATGGCTTTAAAGGTAGAACTCTTTCTCTTGATCACTTTGACTACTTTCTTTATTTGTTTATGGAGATTTTTTCAACAAAAGAGTCATAAAGAAGAGCACCAATGGAGCACACCATCTTGGCACTAATTCGGTTTGATATTCTTCACTTGTCTTTGCATAAAAATGGTATGTATTTTTGGATTATGCTTATAGTTGGACTTTCAGAATCCCTGGAGGTTTAGATTCGAAGACAAATCTTCTCAAGAATGGGAGGATGATATGATCATGAATGGAAAGCAAGCTAGCATGGAAGATAACCAAACTTCAAGATCATCTATAAGGAGCCAAGTTAAAGAGTTGAAGGCTTTATCAAGCTATAAGGAAGAACTAGGCTACAATATACAAAACCAAAAGGCCAATTTACAACTTTGGGCTTGCAAGATAGAAATAGTTTAAGCCCAAGAAAAGAATGAAGAATTTCAGCTAAGAAGAAGCCTATAATGAAGAATTTCGACCAATTTCTCCTAATTACACTCAAATTTGATTAATGAAAAGTTGTCCAATTCTACTCACTTTAGGAGATCCAATTCTAATCACTTGGGGAGTCCCAATTCTACAAAATGAAGACTCCAACTAAACTCAATTTGGGAGAATTGGGGCTGCCACCTAAGGTTATAAATAGGGGTGCTTTTCCATTATTAGATAGAGATTTTGATGAATTAACAAGGCATAGGCCAAAATATATAGCTTAGTTTAGTTATGTAGAAGGTGGATTTCAAAACATTAGCTTAGGTTAGAAATAGGTTCGATTCTATTGTTGATTTGGAACTATTCTTATTGTTGTTCATATTGGATCGTTAATGGTGGATTTGTTTGAGTTTCCATTCATTGAATACAATTCACTTATTCCTTAAGGTATTCGTTGATTCGATTTCCTTTTCTTTCTTCTATTCTCATCTATTATTTCTTTAGTTAATTAAACCAAAATATCTTTTATTTGAGGATTCGCATTTTTCTTTGATTAATTGATTGGACTCTTGTTAGTTTTCTTGGTTAAATTGGGAGGTGATAGTATAAAGTCCCTTATTGCCCTTAAACCAGTGATTCATTTAACCTTTCGCATATCCTTTTCCTTTTGTTTCTTCCTCCCTTATTTTTACATATTATTTGTAACCCGAATCTCGTCACCATAAGAGATGTTTTGTGTTGTATTACATGCTAAAAAAGTACGGGATAAACTAGGCTGCCTGGTTTTGGAATACATGATTGAAAGTGCTCGGGACTCTAATGCATCTTCCAGCCTACCATATGGACTCATCATTACTCACATCCTACAAGATCACATCATTGATTTTTCATCCTACAGTGCTGTTGAAATCACTGGAACTTATGACTCATGTACGTTCGGCAGCATGGATTATGTTCAAGTTGATGGTAAACGGTGTAGGAAAGACTCGCAAAATGGAATCAAGAGGTTGTTAAAATCTCAAAGGTGTCAGTCCACTCAGCATCTCTCATACTCAAGGAAGCAGAAGAAATCAAGGCTCAGTTGGAGATTATTGAAAGATGAATAATTGGGATTCAGGAAAGCATAGATAAGGTACTTCTGTTGGATAAGGACTCAGGAACGAAAGTGAGGAAGTTGTGTATCGCCCTGTACATCCTGAAGAAGGATGGCGTCTTTCAGTCAACAAATTGCTTACCAAAGTCGACTTCTCAAAAAGAAAGCCAACCTTGCCCAAAATAGCCTTGTTGTTGTTTTTCATACTTCCTACAAAACCTTCTCTAGGAACATAGAGCACTCATATGATACTTTTGATAGAGACGTCCATAATACCCTGAAGTATTTAGCTGGCCCTCGTTGATGTCTCTCTCCTTCTACTCTGGTTTTATTATAAATTGTGTTTTTTTAGGGTGGGGTAGGGGAGGATGACCCCCAAAGATGTTGGTTTTGGGCTTGTAAGACTTTATAAGGTGTTATAACCTCATAATTGTTTATATGTTTTGCGCTTGCTATTCCTATGTGCTTTTTGCTCTTCCTTTTTATTTGTATTTGATGTTGTTTGTTTCGTTTTTCATTTTGATCATGCCAAAGGGGGGGACAGGTCACGTGACTGCTGAGTTGATTGTACAGAGATACTAATCAATAAATCAACCAATAAAAGAGATTCAACTATCAAGGAGGGCCCAAAATAATCATAAAGGTAAGTCAACTATATTTTCTCTCTTTATTTTGTGTGTCATTATAAAAAAGGGAGATTGTTAACCCCGATAATATGTTTCACTAATGAAAATTTTTCTTTGTAAGAATAATCAGGACGCTAAGCTCAAAAAGGAAAAGAATAACTCACCAAAATAAGAAAATCATGAGAGATTAAGGAAATCAACAGGATTGACGTGAATCAAGGATTTACCAAACAATATGCTAATCTACGAAAATCAGCCAAACTGACTTCAATCAATAAGATCAATCATTCAGGAAAATCAACACACAAGGAAAGAGCTAAATCAAGATCGATAAAGGCCATATGATTCATGGAACAGATGAACTATATACGGTTAAAAGAGGAAAAAACCTAAACATATTCCAAGAAGCAAGAAAGGAGCACAGAATGAAAAATACAAGCCTAAGAGTAGGGATCTATCTTATATGGACATAATTGGCTTGATTCGTCAATTAAGGACGAATCATATCCTTGATTGGGAAATTTTTTTTTGGTGCTCCTTATATCTCACCAGCTGAGAAAAACTATACAGACAGTAGCCATTAGCTTTCTTTTCATGCAACTTTACTTGAACTGTAATACTGATTTAAATATTTATCTTTCATAAAAAAATTTATAATCAAGTTGTGTTACAGATTGTAAGAAAAGGAAATGAGTATAGGTCAGCACTAGTTATATAGGTTGAGGTTGTGTCAACTGATAGAGAAAATGTGTAACTCTATGTAACATTACTTATACCCTCGGCATAAAGAAAACCCTTGAAACCCAAGGGGACTGGACTAGGCACCACATGGTGATCTGAACCAGCATAAAATCTCCCGTCTCATTTTATTTAATGTATTTTATTATTTTTTTTGTTTTGTACTATTACTACTAACTTGCAGGTGAGTAGACTATCTGTACAAAAGAGTAGACTAAGTGTTGAATTTTTAAAATTAATCCCCTCTTTAATTTCAAGTACTACAATTAGACCAACTATTTGTACAACATTTCTTTGTTTCGTGATCACGCTGAAAAACAGTAGTTGTCTATAATTTTTCTTGAATCAAAAGATTAATAATCGTCGAAAAATATTGATATAAATAATTAATGAACATGCAACCTTGACGTCAATTTCCTTTAATAAATAGTATTTACTTTTGAAGAAATAAATGCAAATCAAGAAAAAAGTATAAGATCATCGAAAAAATCAATTAGCATGAATTCAAATCTTAAGCCAACTTTTCCAATCTTCGTTGGAAGATACAAAAAAATCATAAAAAAATTGTCCTTTGCAATAGAGATATTTACTTGCATATATTTTTTTAAGTTATACATAAAATTGTTTAAGAACTCTAAAAGAAACATTTGATTCTTAATTCAAATGAGTATTAAACATTTATTTTTTGAATTAACTCGTTATTTTAACTTCAAATTTAAAATATACAATTAAAAAATAATTTTAAATCTCGTTTACATGTTTAAATTCAAATTAACTATTTACTAGTGAAAGTAAAATTTATGAAAAAGGGTCAAAAATACTTTAGAATTATAAAAATGGTCTGAATACTCCTTTCATTATGCTTTTGGATCATTCATACCCTTGCCGTTAGTGTTGGGTACATCTATACCCTTAACACGACAGTCTGCCACATGTCATGCCCATATAAATTTAACCCGTTTTTCTAAATTTGAATCTGAACTCTTGAAAAATTAATGATTCGATCCAATAACCTAATGTCAAACCCGTTTCCAACAAAAAGTGATTACCCACTTCTCTCTTCCTCTTCAATCAGACTTTCTCTCACTTTAGTTCCCATCAAAATCCTAGCCACCATTGATTTGAATCAAAGCATTGTCCAATGAATTGAAATTTCTTTCTCTTCCTCGTTTTTTCACTCTTCTCCAAAAGAAACTCAAATTAACAGCTCATTACAATTATTACCTGGATTTCATTTTCTCATCTCTTAATTTTTGTATATTCTTAAAAAATAATTTTAAATAATTCTTTTGTTAAAATTTGAAAAAGTTCGACCAACAACTCCGTTAGCATCAAGATCTCTTTTAATCTCAGTAGAATTTCTCCTAAAATAACCCCTTTTAGTTTGATTAGAATTAGAAATGTTGACTTCGTCAACACTTTCCTTCAATTGTTTAGAGTTGAATTGATCTTGTTGTTGATCTTCATCATATTTTCTATCACTTCTACCTCTATTAACACAACCATTACCAACATTCTCTCCCTCTTAGCCACAGTAATTTCATTAAACACTTGGTGTGCATTAGTGGCTTGTTTAAAATCAGAGCTCAAATTCTTGGTACGACTATAATTTACACCACCTATATCATCATCTTGGTTCATACCTACAACTCTGACCTTATCTCTATTGTTCTTTTGAATTTCTACCCAACTGTCAAAGTTGTTGAACTCATTTTCATCCGACTTGCCAATATTGACATCAATGGACTTTCCATTGTGGTATAGTTGGGTCCAGGGTTTCAACTAGTAGTAGTGGTGGTAGGTTTAGGGTTGAGTTAAGTCATTTGTCAAGTAAAAAGGGTGGTGATTTTAGGGAGAGGATGGTGAAGGTTATGACTAACCCAAAAGAAGGCTGTCATTATAGACTTGGAGAAGAGAAAAAGGGGAAAAAAGATTTGGGTCAAGCGGGTCTTAAAATGGATTTGGGTAAAATAAAGAGGGAATGAGTTTAAGTCATGTGTTCACCACGTGTCTTTCTGTTAAATATAGGCAAAAGTTTAGAAATGACAAATATCTATAGTTTTATTACAAGAAAATAGTTAAAGTTTGAAAACTATGAAAAATAACCAAAATTTCTACCAAAAACTCAACTATAGCTAGTTGTGTTTCGGCTACAACCATTTGTATTTCAGTTATAACTACCGTCTTACCAATTGTATATGAGCTTTCCACAAGTTCTATAGTTGAGTTATAATTTTTA
>JBDJHY010638872.1:0-16176 GCA_039654485.1 Withania somnifera | reverse complement strand
ATATGTGGGATGAATTGATTGAGCTGGCTATGTTAGATTTTGATGTGATTCCGGGTATAGTAGGAGCAAGTGCTTGTGCAGGAGCAGTGGCAGTGGCCTAAAATGGTGCAGCCAATGGTACTGCTAGTAGTGGAGATGGATTTGTAGAATCTGGGGAAGGTGGTACACCCTGCGCAGCTCCCCAAGCAGATGACTCCAGTCTGTTTGTTGTTGTACCATCTAACATCTAGATCATCTTCCACAAAAAGTCTATGAACGCGACAGGTGGTGGTTGAATAGGCTGTGACAGTGGCACGAGGGTGTCTACGGATATGAAATAGGTGGGGAAGTAATGACCAGTGAAGCATCCTCCCCTACCCCCCTCCAGAATTACTGGGGGATCCACTGAAGATCCTTTGGTATGGACCATCTACGAAGAAAGGAAGCCAAGGTCAATTGCAGGAGATTGAGGATAACAACACACTATAGGATTTCAAAGAGGGAAGTAGTTCTAAGGCACCCATAGCCTCCCGAAGCTCAGATGTAGACATCTACGCACCAATCTACAGGACTTTACTAGGTACTTTCTCCAATGCCAGAGAGACTGGTTGACCTAAGTTTTGATACCACTCTAGACGACCCAAAATCAGTTCATGATAGCGTCTACAACCCTTCTGTAGACAATCCTAACGTTACATTCCTAAGCTACGCACAATGGGCTATCAACTCTCAAACCATCTGAGAAATGGGAAAAACACAAGCAAAGACATAAACGAACAGAAGAAGAAGGAATACATATATAACCGAAACCCCAAAACCTGGTGTGTCAATGGCATCTGGAGCTACTATACAAAATATCCTAAAGATAGAAAAATACAAAGTAACTCCTAAAAAAGTAATACATCACAAGGCTTTCCATAGAAAAGATAAAGCAAGCCGAAGTGAAGGAAACCATAGTCGGCTTAGACAACAAAGATCACTGTAATCTTCATGATCAGTTGTGTCTACTCCATATGATCATGACATCTCTGATAACTCCTGCCAGTATTTGCACCATGGAAAAGGTACAGAAGTGCATCATGAGTACCAAACAAGATACCCAGCAGGCATCATCAACAGATTGGGCTAAAATAAAATGTGATAAATAAAGGTGAGGAAGTAAAATAGGTCAATAATAGTAGGAACTAGTCGATAAGATGAAAAGATATAGAAAGCGCATGCATACATATACAGGAACAAAGCATTATAACCATAATCCACAATGACCAACACCCGAAAACCCAAAAAAGAAGTAAGGAAACGTACCTGTGCTCTAGCTCAGCCATACCCCACTTACCATAATACTATATATATGTATATACCATTAATAACGAAAATGAACTATAGGATACATCTAAGTAAGGAACAAAAACAAAACACACAAAACCTACCTAGAGTCCCTTACCACCAGTAAGTACAAACAACATAACAAAACCCACTGTGACTACCCCCTTAAGACCTGTGAGAACACACAATGCAAAGGAAATACACTGGGGTGTAGGAAAGTAAAATAGAGTAGATCATCAGTGCCAATAACAAGGGCCTCACCCTATCAGTGCTAGTAACTAGGGCCTCGCCCTATTAGTGCCAATCTCTAGGCCTCTCCCCCTTTCAGTGCCAATAACTAGGGCCTCACCCTTACAGTGTCAACAACCAGGGCCTCACCCTCATAGTTCCAATAACTAGGGCCTCGCCCTCAAAGTATCAATCTTGGGGCCTCGTCCCCTATTAGTGTCAGTAACCAGGGCATCTCCATCATAGTGCCAATAATCAGGGCCTCTCTATCATAGTGCTAATAACTAGGGGCCGACCCTCACAGTGCTAATAACAAGACAAATACTAATATATAGGAGTCTAAACACAACATGTCAATAATAATACAAATAATAAATAGAATCAAAAAGTAAACAGATTCTATGATCGGTCAAAGGCCACCATCTAAGAACTTATCTCACCACATTCGACGTGCAACAACTAGAATACTTCCCAAGGTTTGTGGCCTCTACATAGCGGGACCAAGACCCGGGCACAAAACCTTTCACCCTCTATGACCTCTTACAAGACCCCAAAAATTAAAAGGATATTAGCTAAAAAAACATATTATAGTTAGAAACCCAGGTCGAAAAGTGGCTCCCACATCATGGAAAATTATACTAAGTATACTAGTGTGAAGCCCTCAGCTCGGGGAACTCATGGTTAAAATTTGAGCTTAAGATGATATGGAATCAAAGGAGAAAACAAGGTTTAAATTACAAAAATAAAAACATTTTACTTATACTAAAAAAAGCAGAAAGGATAAGAAATACCCAGAAAGACTAGCACCACAAACTCCCTTGATCAAACACGCAACTCCTCGCCACTCCCCTCATCTTGAAACACTCAAAAGATAGTACAAAAACAATTCAAAGCACTAGAATGTAAAACAAAAATACTTGAAATAAAGGGGTGAACCCCTATTTATAGATTACAGGAACCGCTGCGGTGCCCTTTAGGCTACTGGGGGTAAGGGCAACCTCACCTGGGCGGCTCCCTAGGCGTAGGGACAACCTCTATAGGGCAGTTCCCTAGGTGCAAAGGCGGTCTGCAACCTACGTCTACTCTTAAAAAAATAGGAAAACTTCAAGAATCAAGAGTGAATTTGTGTGGAAAACACACTACAAACTCAAAGGAATTGAGAAAACAACCAACCGAGGCTGTTTGAGCAAAATAGACCCAAAACACCAAAGGATCGAAAGAATCCAATCTAAGGATTTTCAAAAAAACCTACTCAAAATGAGCTGGACACCCCGAGAAGCAAACAAATGACTCAACTAGCCAATAATTGATATTCAGGAACTGATGGAATTACCGAAATCCCAATCCAATGCTTCGATCACCAAAAGACCACCCAGGTTCCAAAATAAGCTTTAGCCGGGCTGAATTTTAACAAACTAACCTACAATCAAAATAAAGAGCCCAAGACACAAACTTATGGTCCACCTAGACCAAGTCAATATTTCGGAGATGATGGAATTGTTAAAATTCGATTTTGAGCGCATTCACTAAATTTCACTCTCAAGTTCCACTATTTCAAAACTAAAACTTCAAAATAGGAAAACTAAGATAACGGGTAAATGAGTCGCTAGGTCACCAAGATACAGGTACCAGCAAGTCATAAACGACCTAGGAAACTACCAAACAACTCTAAGCACAAAAAAGACAAAAGGCAAGGAATGACCAGCCGGGTCATTCATGTAGTCTTGGTTAAGGATGTCAGAGTAGTACCTAGGGAGTATTCCCCATCTACAAAAAGGGTGAAATCAAGTAGGCACTTCCCGAAACTAGCACAAGTATCATACACAAGAGGAACAAAGAAAGGGAATTCAGTCTTACAGCACCCCGTAGCCTCTCAAATATAGGATACCGGCATCTCTGTGTTGATCCGCAAGAATCTACTGGTACTTACTTTAATATTGCAAAACCAGGGAAACCTATGCTCTGATACCACTTTGTCATGACCCAAAACTCATATCGTGATGGGTCCGATAGTCCCATAGTAGGCTAGACAATCCCTTTTCCTAGAGCGATAAGAAATGGGACAACAATAGCTAACAAACAGTAATACAAGTTGTATGAAGTAAGACAAAAGAAATATAACAGAAAAATACATATATAAAACTTCTACCAGAACGGGTGAATATGAAAAAATGGAGCTAACGTATATCAGAGTAACAAAAACTAATATATACAACCTCTCCAATAGGAGATAAATACAAAATACCATCTTTCTCTAAATAAAATAAGGCAGAGTCTTAATATAGTTGGAGAACAGGTTCAGCTCGCACACTGGGAGCTAATTGTGATCTGTGAAGTCCAATAGCACACCTACTCTACATGATCCCTCATTTTAGGATGACCCATGCAAGTATATACAACATAGTAATGGTACAAAAATGTAGCATGAGTACCAACAACACAGGTAACTAGTAGGCAATAGGTAAAATAGTACAGAAAGCGAAGCATAGCCATAAGAAAACCAAATGAAAGAAATTAACACAAGTCCAAGTACTCAACCTTGTTAAGGCACAACCAGCACCCCGAGATCAACCCACAAGTTCTCAAAAAAATACTTGGTATCTAGACCAAACAACGATAGTAGAAATAGGTAAATAAGTGAAATAGGAGTGAAAGCATAAAGGAAAAAAATTAACAAAAAAAATTCAAGTAGTGCCCCATCTTACCACTAGAAACATACAAAAAAAGAAAACAACATCACATCCCTAATGCCCAATCCCAATGGTAGGAAAAAATAATACAGGTAAAAACTCATTACAACTTCCACCTTAAGCTTGACAACCATAACTAGCATGAAAAGGATAAATGCACAAGCTTGAGAATAGTATAATTTAGGACATAACCACTTAAATTGGGAGACTGTGCCTCTATTCGATCTCTTAAGTTCGTGCTTCAATAATCAAGAGAAGGTTTTCCTCTTAATTCAAAGTAGGTCTGCTCTGTAAACCTTCCTTTATCAGGAATGTGCCCCTCGGGAGTGGGCTCTGCCTCACAATACAAAGTACATCCGCACCGTATGATTAGTTGATATAGGGACCACTCCCATTAATACTCAAGACAGCACCCCATGATAGTCAAAACTTTATTCCATTTATACCTGAAAAAAAGTGCCATACTAACAGGTGGTTGAGGAATATAATACATATAGAAGGACATTCTAGAATGTGGAATTTCATTTAGGAGGACATTATCCTTCTTTTTTAACCTTTTTTTGGTTTGAGTAGCTTGACAGGATGCGTTAGATGTTTAGAACGAATAGTTGACTTAGGTCAACTTTCAAGGTTAAGGTGTTTAGTTTCAAAATATGATGTATTTGTTGGTCTTGGGAGGTGGTTTTTGGTATAGAACAAGGTCTCATTTAGTTCCTGGGGGGTTTTGGAAAATTTATTTAAAATAGAAACTTAATGGATATTGGATCGAGGAGACCTCATATTCATCGTTTGATTGTTCAGTTGAGTCAATACCACTAAGATTAGTATGTTTGCATATATGTATTTATTGCATAGGACATCAAATAAATCCTGTGGGTCCATTTTGAGCTTTTAGTTGCAATTTATTTTTGTTGTTAGTTGTTTTTCTGGTGCAACAATGAACTTTCCTCCACGATTTCATGGTTTAGGGTCTCAATCACGAAAGAGTAGGGATGTAATTCACTGTTATAACATGATTAGCCACCACGATCAAATTGATTTAGGAATTTGGGTCATTGTTATCACGAGGTTGTAACTGCAATTATGTTGAGTCTAAGGGACCTGGCCAAGTTGGGTACATCAAGATCATGTGGTTTTACGCCGCATTCCCTATAAGTCTAGCGTTCACCTGGAGTTTTAAAATTGAATTTTGATGAACTATTCATTATTTTTCATGCAACTACTCTACTTTTACCCTAAATTTTGATAAGACTAAAAGAGAAATTTGAAGGTATCAATTGGGTAACAACTCTTAACCATTTTCATCAATTTTCATAAGCATTAATATGATTTTCACTTGAAAATTTGAAGGTTTTGAGCCAAAATGGTGGTTTAAAGTTTTAATGCAAAAATTTGAAAACTTAATTTTTGATTATGAAATGGATTGAGTTTTTGCCAAAAATTCACCTTCAGATTCCCCAAGTTATGGGTAACACGATTTTATAATAAAATTTCAGTTTTGAACTTATGGGCCCAAAGTAAAATATTGAATAAAGCTTCAAAATATTAAGATATGGGTATTAATAGTTGTGTTTTCTCATTTATATTGTGTTTATGACTAGAATGTGTGCATATAATGCATTGTAGAAGGGGAAAGCTCATGAGTGATCATTTTTCTTAGTTTTCAAGGAAAAATGAGGTTTTATGGTCTTTTTATAATGTGGAAATGCTTGATTGTTAGATTATTTATAAGTAATAGTAATTATAGGGGTGCCTATGTGGGTTAAAATACGAAGCCCAACTGGATACTAGTGTCGAGCTAGCCGGGCATAAAATGAAAAATTATTTTATAATGTAATTCCTTGCTTGATTGTTATGAATTATATTATTGACTTTGATCTAAGATTAACATATGTGGAAACGATTTCATATTGTGATAGTTGAGATATTTTGTTACCGATTCTTGATATCTAGTGAGAAATGCTCGATTATTGCTTGGTTGTGTTAAATAATACCACATAATGGTTCCTACATGGGATTGATTAACCTGAGTCAAGAATTTCATTGTGATTATCTGTTATGAGATAATTCTATTAAAATTGACATTGTTGTTACAATAAATCAGGTACCACACTAATACAATATTATAAAATCTATTTTTGGATCGGAGTCTCTCGGAGCTCAATATTATAAAATTTTATTTTGGATCAAAATGTCTTTCCTGGACAATTTAATATTATATATTATTATGGATTGGAGTGTCTCACTAGAACAATATTATTATTATGGATCGGTACTATATCGGTACGATGCATAGGCTTTTTGAGCCCCCCATAGATCCTAACTATGATAGATATTGACAACTTATGTGTACAGATAAGAAATACACGCATCACGATTATTTACGCATTGTATTGTACTTATGTTGAATTTTTACTTGACTTGTTCTGTCTCTCCTATTAATACTTTAAGATCTAATATTTGGTGATGATTTATGACTATTGTTGATACTTGATTAATTTGGTACTGTATGTTCTAGTGTGATCTTGTTACTTTTATTGTGGAACTTTCTGAATATTTGTGACCTGTGTTTTCTTAGGTATATTTTGGATTGTTCTATTTGTTAGGCTTTTGTAAAAAAATTGTGTGTAGGTTGTAGTATTCGGAAGGTGCTTGGATTGTAGGGTTGTTCATTATCTCTTTGTATTAGGACCAGTTAAGGAGGCTACTAAGTACTGATGATTATGTGCTCAATCTTTCCTTTTCTACACTTTTATGCAGGGATTATGCTAGATTCATCTTGAATCCTTCTCTTTCATCTTTCAGACACCTATTTGAGATAACTAGAGGTAGACACTTATTTGATATATCTAGAGGTAGTTGCCAGCATTTCCATTGTCTTTTCTTTTTTGAAGACTTTGTAAGACTGATTATTTGTCTAAATTTATAATTAGAGGCTATGTTTAGTGGCTGCTAGGTTTTGAATTTATTGATATATGATTTACACTTTTACCCTTCTAGACAGTCCTTCCCATTCATTACTTATTCACTTGTTTGTCGTTAGTTTTGGCTGACCTATCATGGTGGAAATATAGGTGACATCACAACTAGATTTTGGGTGGTAACATAAGCTAATCCTGAGTAGATTAAGACTTTGAAGGATCCCTTGGAATTTTTCTAAATAAAATTAAACAATTTTACAGGATTTTAAAATATTGATCCATAATACTATAAAATGTGTGTAAAACATCCTTTTTTATTAAATATAAAATTTGGAAATTTTTATTATCTCATTCCCGCCCTTATTATTCTTACCTAATATAAACCTTTTTTACATTACTTTTTTCTAGAAACATAATCTTATGAATGTTAGAAAAACTGGTAAAACACATTTAGAGATGTTCCTGAAGTGCCTTAAAAACCTTCCTCAGGACTTCATGGAATCCTTACTCGGATCATTAAGTTTATATTTTGTTCCTTTTTCAAAATTTAAAGTTGGAAAAATAAAGTTTTTAAATTTCTTTAAAAAAAAATTAAGTGGCAACTCTGTATATTACATTATTTCGGAATTTTCTTTAAATTTTGAAATAATTTTACACTTATCGGGGATTCGTTGTAAGTTTCTAACAACGTTTTCTATATTTTTGTGACTAACAACTTGTTACACATGTTTATGTGTTTATTTTCTGTATATTAAACTATCATTGCACATTCATGGCATATTTTTCCACTTGTTCCTAATTTTCATTTATAATCCTTAGTCGATGGTACTCGATCCCATGACTATTTGGCCTTTGAATTTAAAGAAACCTATTTTTTACGGATTGTAAGACAAGACAATTGGTTTGCTCAACTTCCAATGGTTGTTAAAAATCATCTGGGATAGTTGTAAAGCCCCAAGGCTACCACTTAGATGCTACACGCTACTAAGGGCACGCAAGTGATCCCCAAGCAAGCCATTAGTACTTGCATCTGTTCATACACATATAGCGGAAGCATTCTAAAATAATCAAAGAAACTAGTAAAGGTATCATAAAAATGGTTAAGTCTAGAAAACACCTGAGTAAGCCTCTAGATGGGAAAAACATAAAAACTACCAACACTACTCTATGTTTGAAAACCTCTAACAAGACTAGGGTGAACTATTGGAAAATCCCCTAACCAGCTCTAAACATAATAAAATAAAAGGGCATAAAGTAAGTATGGAGTAGCTCTGGTCCCCGTCTTGTGAGGACTTACCAATTTATTTCATATGTAAGCTCTACTAATCATGAGGATGGACTGGAAAACCTATATGTTCATAATGATAGAATGCAATCAAAATGGGTCAGTACATCAAATATACTAGTAGGGTAGTGTATGCATAAATCATGATGAAATAATAAAAGGCTAGAAGAAAAATCAATGTAGTGACCTAAGTATTTAAGTAAGCTAAAGATACAAACCTTGTTTTATGTTCTAAATTATATACACAAATCAGGTTAGTTTAGGTCAAGGCATTTAGTTTAGTCTAAAAATATTACTCATGAAGTTGGGCATTTCTTCTAACCTACTTAAACTATGTTATGAGCTATGTAGAGTCCACTGATATTGACCCATACCGAAAAGGGTCCAGTGTTCTAACCCTTCTCTAGCAAAGAGGTCTTCCTAACCTGCCACAACTAGGACTAAGTTGTAAAATCTAAGCTAAGGATCCTCAACTAGAAATGATTAATAATTTTGAGCTGGCAAACCCAGTTTTTTACTAACACAACCTCGCTGGTGGGCTGAGCTAATCCTATCAGTGCTAAATAATCCTCCCAAAACAGTAAGCTCATATTCTTAAAAAGTTTTTGAAAAGGACATGTATTCGATCTTTTATAGCATGAAAAAATTTCATAAATCATACACCGAAATAAGTCAATGTTCATTCACTTTCAACACCAGTTCAATAATTGTTGTTATGATCATAGGATATGCATAATAAAGTTATAAGGAATTTAACATACACTTTCAAGTTCATCTTGAAACATAGTGATAAATCTATTCAAAATCTTCATAATGTAACTAGACTTGATAATCATGTGAAATCTTATAAAATAATGTGAGAATCATGCTAACAGTCACTAATCGTATATTTCTTGCATAATTGAAATAATGAAATCAATATAATTGAGATTCATAAACTTTGGTTTTTTAACCCTAGAGTCAAGAAATCATAAATCATTGTAAAATCTGAGATTTTTGGGCATGATAGTGAAATGGAATCTCATAGAATACCCCATACTTTAGTTGAATCCAAAACCTTGAGAATTGATGGAGAATGTGAAATGTTGAGAAACGCTTGTTTCTCTAGTCTATTGTTCTTGTTTTAGAGTTTAAGCAAAGATTATGATTTGTGAAAAAATAGGGACTTGGATTATATATTAAGGGTAAAAACTAACTTAAAATGACTATTTAATGGTACTGGGGTGATGGGAAAGGTCTAAAATACCCTTGGATGAATATTAAAAGCACATGAAATTTCCATGTTAAAAGGTACTATGAGTGGAACTACAAGTTTTAGGTACAGACCACTACTCGTGGTTCCATTCATCGAGTCAACAAGTGAATTTTGAGCTCAGATTTAACGAGACCATTCATAAGTTTTAGGTTGAAACCATAAATCATGCTTTCAGCTCGTAGGTACCCTGATAGAGTTTAGTTTATGGAATTTTCACTGTATTGCATACCTTATTATAATAACCATAGCCTTGTACTCCAAACTTGAAATTACACGAGGATTATTGTGTTGGAAAATAGACTTAAAGAACTTTATTTGTATAGGTCATGAGACACCTAAATCTCTATATATTAGGATATATGGTTTTTTAAAGTTGACCCATGCATGAAATTACACCAAAAACAAGGTCGGTAGGAAGGAGTTGAACTTAAATATATTCAATGATGACCTTAAATAACATAAAACACTAATTCTACGCTTTATTAAGGACTTATAACTAGAATCAAGTAAAACTTCATAGGACTTGAACTTAAGCATAAATATAGAATGGTTCAGCTTATAGCTCAAATTTTGGGTTGTTACATTATCTCCGCCTTGAGATAATTTGTCCACAAATGATGGATAAAGTGAGTTGTTAGTGAATATTAGTGTGGAACTAATTGACTGAACCTTGAGCTTACTTGGAAACAGGAAACTGATTGAGCTAGCTAAGCTAAGGATAGTTGAATGTACTATGAATTCAAGAGATAAGCATCATAAAATATTATATAGAGAATGAAACTGAACTGAGTAAGATTAATAGATGGGATGAAGTACCTCAAACTGAAGTTGCTTTAGAAGGGAGCATGACTAATGAAATTGACTTAACTGATTAAACTAAACGTTAACTATTTTATTTTCTGACTTGACTGAACCACACTAACCATGAATACACTACTAACTAAGTAGAACTGGTTTCATATGACATTCATGCTGAACTAAAATTTTCTACAAGGAACTCACAGAATAAGGCATGAATAATTTTCATAGGCCTCATATTATGGTACAAGCTACATGCACCTAACAAGGATATAATAGTTGAGCGAAGAGGTTGATACCTCAGATTGAACTGCATGCTTCGGATCGAATGCACATTTTGGGCTTTTAGAACTTTATCATAACTATGATAGGTCTCACGAACTGGATATTTGATGGCAAAGAATTAGTATGAAACTTGGAATAACTATCTGAGATAAACTGAAACTAAACATGCTATTTCTTATATATTTAGGATCTACACTTACCAAGTGAGCCAACTATCATGAAAGACTCTATGTCTTTGAAGAAGTGCATTAACAGAGAGCGAGTTGTATGGAGATGAACCTAACGTAGGATGAAGGCATGAACTGATCTAAGACTTTGTTTTATATAAAGTTCACTATGGAACATACATACGAATGGTAGGAATGGATGATAGAGATACTCCAGCCTTAGCCCTACAACTAGTAGTCTCTAACTTGGAAGTAATCTTTGAACTACACTTCCACCTATGAAATACTCTGCTCATATTCACAACACATGATCCAAATAAGGGTACTAACAGTTACATACTTCTAATCCTAACCTCATGATCTTACTACATTCGAGCTAACTTAGAAATAAAAGGTACTACCTACAAGGTGATCATGCTAGTTTAATCCATGAGATTGGCTATTTAATATACATGTGAACACTACTTCTCATCCCTAAAATCCATTAACCTTAAGCTCTAAATCAAAGACTAACTAATCACACACTGCAATTATTCACCTATTCATCACATAATATTCAAGCCTATTACTATACTCACCTCCTGACTTCCTAGAATCTAAAACTAATCCATCTAGTAATATCCTTAACATCAATTAAATCACTAGATCTATATATTTACTAAGTGAACACCTCACTCCTTATATGATAAACTCACCCAAAACTACTGCTAATTAAGCATATATTATCTTCCACCCTAGATTCTTCTAGGATTCTTCCACTACCATCTAAAAACTCATATATGGGATAAATTAGAGGAGATTAGCATGAAATTATACACTATAAAAGATATAGAACAAGGTCTAACTCTATAACTTTGTCAGAGGGTGTCATGAATTGACCTACGAGTCATAAGTAGGAGTCTTGACTTGTGACTCAGTCGTGGTTTCTTGGGAACAAAATTATTTTACTAGATTTGGCTCTATAAAGGTACATATGAGTGGATCTATTACTCGTAGGTCCTAGGTATGACTCATGGGACAAATACGTGGTCCACTGCATAGGCTACTAGGATTTGGTATCTCTTGAGACACGAGCAAGAGTTACAACTTCTAACACCCTTCCATAACATAGGACCAATTTGTGGTCCAAGGAGTGAAATCAAGTCTCAAAATATTGTATTGATGAGTTATTGTACAACTTGTGAAGGAATTCCATGAGTCGTACCTTGACTCATGGTAACTTGGACAGAAAAGTATTGGATGCTAAATTCAAAAATGAGTTTTATAAGCTTATCCAAGTATAGGGACTTATAATATCATACATGGAATTTGATCTGAATATCAATAGTGGTAAGGGATACATCCCTACCACACTCTTGACACTAAAGATGGGAATCGAAAACCGACATCAAGAAATGGATTTAATAGATAGAGTGTAATATGAAATAGCCTAATGAATCAGACTAGAAACTCTATAACTGACATCATAAATTGATTGGGTTTCTATATCATGAGCAGGGTATTCTTGAGCATAATCATGATATATATATCCTTTAGAATCATAGATATATGCACTTGGTGTTTAGAATATAGAGGATTATAAGCATGATCATCTTACATGGACTTCTAATTTGAGCTTATGCATAGAGTGGAATGGCATTGATACATTAGACACATGAGCTATTATAAGGTCTGAGTCCATAGGGTTAGCAATTGAAAGGCATGAATATGAAGATTACAAAACTAGATGTTGGGATATGAAAGGGTTAGAAAATTGGATTTATGGATAATGCTACAAAGCTAAGATATAAATAAAGAAGGATTTTAGAATCATGCGGAAACTTGTATAGTTAATAGATCTAGCTAACTCAATTTTTGTGTCATGAATAAGACTATGCAACTGGAGATGTACTATAGGTTGAATATCTAGATCATACTGAAAGCTTTATATTGATTGTATGAGTTAGCTAAATGACTGAGTCATGAGTAGGACTCAGATCACTATTTAGAATGATTGTCCTAAAATATATATGAACTAAACCTAAACACACATTTACATAAGGGGATAAATCATGTAATATATCTAAGCATAACATGAATACATAAGATAGGACTAATGTACCATCTCTGATTGAAATACAAGGAGTGTTCGATAAGAATGAGTCACGAGACTTAACTAGTTCTTTATATTACCATCTCCCCCTTAGGACAAAAGCTAAAATTTCTGAGTATGGATACTTTCTCCATAAAGGGGTAAAAAATAAAAACCCATGAAAGGATAGAAACTCCCTATACATATGAATGCCAAAATCCTTATTTAAGGTCTACAATCCAACTACGCATTAATCAAAACCTATATCAAACTCTTACTTCTACATTTTTGGCTTCACGACTCTAGCTCTAAGATCATTTTACCACTATATGCTACTCCATTTACACTTCTCGGTTGAAATAAAGAAGGAAAAAGATGCATACCAAGAGGAATTTATCAACATGCTCGTCTTGTCTTTAGGAGGAACATTCTAACTAAAATGGATAGACTATCTAAGGGATTTGTCTTAGCTCTTTCCACTACTTTTCTCTTGACCATCAGAGTGGAAATGTCTAAACTTATGACCCATCTTTCGATAGCCAAAACAATGCCCCATCCCCCAAAGGGATTCACTCATATGTAACTTACTACAAAGATTTCAAGAAGGGTACCCTATTTTGGCCCTTCTATTCTCTTTTTTCCTCTTATTCGGGTTCCCTACCACACCAAGAAAATTCTAGGGGGTTGTTACCTTTCGATTTGTTGGAGAATTCATAGCTTGATCAAATAACCTGATTGCATTACGTAACTCTGTGTTGTAAATATCATTGTTCTGAAGATGAGGCTTAACAATTAGGAAAAAAAAGGCAGAGAGGCCTACCATTGGGTATTAGCCCTGCTCCTAGTTTTCTTTCCTCTTTGACATAGAGGAATGATCTAAAATCCATAATGCATGATTGAGAGGGAGTTTAACATTATGACTCTGTAGAATTAGAAAATACATGAAAGAAGTGATACTTTTCCTAAATGTTCTATAGACTCACTGTTATAAGTGTGGTGTGCAACACTCCTATAAAAAAGACTCTACTAAACACAGTTTTGAACATTCCCTAGGACACATGAACCATAGACTCTGATATCCAATTTGTAACACCCTCAGTCTATGCTCTGGACTGTACACGGTGCTAGGGACTGAAAAGTAACACCTATGGAAGCCCTTGTACCTACACCTGCTCATACACATAATATATAGTGGAAGTACTCTAAAATATGAAAGAAACTACTAAAGGTATCATAAAATGGTTATGCCTAGAAAAAATTATGAGTAAGCATCTAAATAGGCAAAACCAAATAACTACTGACACTGAATATATGTCCAAAAATCTCTACTAAAACTAGGGAGAACTATCGGGACAATCGCCCTACAAGCTTCCAAAATTATAAAATAAAAGAGCATAAAGTAAGAAAGGATCAGCTCCAGTCGTCGGCCTACAAGGACTCACCAAACTATCTAGGATGTAAGATCTAATAATCACGAGGATAGCCTGGAAAACCTGTATTTGCATAATGAAAAAAATGCATCGAAAATGGGTTAGTACATCCAATATACTATGGGGGAGTGTTAGGTATAAAATGTGATAAACAATATAAGGCTAGAAAGGAAAATATTATGATGACCCAAGATTTTGAGTAAGTTGAAGATACAAACCTTGTTTCATGTTCTAAATCATAAATATAAATCATGTTTGTCTTTTAACGAATTTAGTTTATTCTAAAAATCCTAGTCATAAAGTTGGGAATTTCATCTAACCTACAGAAACTACACTATGAGGTACTTAGAGTCTGGTGATCTTGATCCACACTAAAAAGGGTCTAGTGTTCTAACCCTCCCTTGGGAAAGAGGCCTTCCTTACCCTCCATGGCTAGGACTAAGATGTAAAATCTGAGACAAGGGTCCTTAACTATAAAATTACATATAATCTTGATCTAGCAAACCCAGTTTTGGACTAACACAACCTCACTGATGGACTGAGCTAATCCTATTTGTGCTAAAAATTCCTCCTAAAATAGTAAGCTTATATTCTTGAAAACTTTTAGAGAGGAACATATCTAGATTCTCGTGTTTTATATCATGAACAAGTTTCGTAAATCATAAATTGAAAGTAAGTCAATGTTCATGCACTTTCAACACTAGATCAATAGTTCTTCTTATGATCATGGGATATGAATAATAAAGTAATAAAGAATTCAACATAAACCTACAAGTTCTTTCTTGAAACATAGTTATATATCTATTAAAATCTTGATAATGTAATTGGACTTGCTAATAATGTGAAATCATATAAAATTTGGTGAGAATCTATCACGACTCCAATATCGAGTTATGATGATGTTTACTTCCCCACAGATAGACAAGACTGGCACTAGTCTAGAGCGTTAAGTGATGGGATAGTACCAAGGACAAAAAGAGAAAAAGAATGGAGATGAATACAAGAACAAAAACATCACATATAAACACACAACCGAAACTAACTCCCAAAACCTGGTATTATGGCTGTAGAGGATTTATATATATACAAGTACAAAAACAATACAACCCACAATGGGGAAAAACTATGATCCATGATCCAACTATGAGAACTATGATAACAGAAGGAAAACCATCCAGGAAGGACACTCACTTCTCACCGAAATCTCCCAAATAGTACCAGCTATCTCACACAATCGTGTCTGCTCTGTTGACTCGTACTAGGATCCGTATCACAAAAAAATGTAGAAGTGTAGCATAACCACAATTAAGAATGGGCATCTAGTATGCATCATAGTCCGACCTGGAAAAGTAAGCATAAGATAGGTAAATAGTGATCAACAGTAATAAGGGACTGGTACATAATGTATAACAGAAACGTGGTAAGTACAGTAATAGCTATTAAGTACGGTGTATGGGAATCTATAAGTATGTGTAGTGTCAGTTAACAAGTAGAAGGGAAGTCACTATCACGGTATGACACCTAAACCCTAGGCCATAAGCACATCATGACCAAATGCAACACGTACCTAGATCTCCAACGTATCTAGAAAAAAGAAGGACCAATTAGAAAATAAAATCAATAGCAGTATAAGCTAACAATAATTAAAATAAGTTCACAAATGGTGGCCTCTCCGGCCACTGGACAGCCTCCCCACGAGGTTGTCCAGCCCACTACCACCCTAAACTATTCCCAAATCCTT
>JBDJHY010638548.1:0-16178 GCA_039654485.1 Withania somnifera | reverse complement strand
GTAACTTTCCTCTATTTAAGTTGAATATTTGGAACAAAATGAACTAACCTCGGTTTTAATAATTTTCCGGTGAATTTCTCATTTTTGAGTAAAAAAAAATTGCAAAAAACTCGATTTTTGGCCCGGTTTTTCCCGGTTGAACCGATTTTTTTACCGAATTTGACCTAGTTTGACCGAGTCATTAAGTGAGGGGATTTTTTCTTGGACCGGACCGGACTAACGTCTGGTTCCCGAGTGAACCGGTCGGACCGGCTGGTCCGGTCCGAGTTTCACAACACTGCTTAGCATCAATACTTTGAGAATCTGTGTTGGTATGTTATAATTTGTTGTCAGTCTTGATTTAAGATTTTCAAAACTCTACTAATGAAAGGATGATTTGTTTCTATCAATTGCTATTATAGTGTATTTGCATATGAGAATTTGTATATTGATTTGGCGTGAGCATATGTTATTGAAAACATTTAATGTGTTGGAGACATATTATTTGGGTATTCTATTGTGTTGTTAATGCAAAGCCAAAACATGGTCATAGTACATAGTCCTAACCAAAATTGCCTGCGTAATTACGAATTAAAAAATTGCTGACTTGATCATAAAAACAAGGTAAAGAAAAATATCTCTCTCAAATCAAATTCACATGTATGATGACAATATTGTGATTATAAAGTATGATCCTGTGCTGCTTATCATCCTATTTTTATTCAAAGTTTATAGATAATTATATAATAATATAATGTTGTTCCTATTAGCATATTATATTTAGGGATCCCACTAAGCTTGGCGCTGAGTGTTTTTCTGGGTTAGCATGTGCATCTGATTGTGCAAAACAACACAATTATTGAGGTCCTTTTACCTGAATATACAAGTTTATTTCTTTTCTGTGTTTTGATTTTTAAGTTATAACTGATTAATGTCTAAAAGTACTAAAAAGGTGTCAGAGTTATGTGGCTTGTTGAAAAGGGAGGTCATGTATCTTCACATCCATATGATCGTGGTGCATATGGAAATCTGTTATTACATCTTACTTGTTTTTTCATGGTATCTTTTATCTTCCTCTTTTTCATTCACTATTTCTTTCTCATGCTAGAGTTGCTCTTAATATAATTATTAGTAGAACACATCTCCTTGATTTATCGACTTCTTTAGATTAATAAAAAACTGTTTTTTCCTAGGAATGTAGGTGCTAGGCCAAATATATCGTGCTGGGCATGCCCCACGACGAGACATATAGGTTCTGGCATTTGCTACCATTTGAGGGCTCCTCGACGTCAAGATGAACATGTTACTGAAACATCTTGATACAAGATATCAAGGTTTTAGTTGCCAAAGAAGCAGAGGATGTTTGGATCGGCTTTAGGGGGAGCAAGATCAGTCGTGTCTAACTGCTCAGTCTGCCAAGATTAACAGAATGGAGGCGATTTTCAGCCTTTGTTTTCTGTCATTTCAGAGATCACCAATCCTCTATCTGCTGATACACTAACAAAAAAGTATCAATGCAGTTGTCAATAAGAAAGTTGATAGTTCGTATTGTTCATAGTTGGATTATAAAGCTAACATACACCATGTAAAATAGAAATTCTCTTCTTAAGTTACAGTAAACAAAATTGCATGCAACTCAAACAGCTATTGTTGTGTGCCAACTTCTGGCTTCCTCCTTCCAGCATAACGGGTAGTGTTGTCTGTTAGATTAAAATAAACAAAATAGTGAATAGAAAATTTAGAGACTTTTGTTCAACACAATTTTTTTAAAACGGATTCACTTCCTCACGGATAGTGTTAGTGGTTTTTTTCAATAGCGTTTATCTCCAAGAATACAACGGAAAAACGTGAAACTTGTTTTGCACTTAAACAACTTCACCAATGAACCGAAGAGAAATTGATGAACACTTAAAAACTAAAAGGTAACCAAAAGAGAGTTTTCAGAAATTTATTGTGTGTGGTTTGATGAAGAAAAACTAGCTATTTATAGTTGAATGTGACCTTTAGACTTAATTGAAAACTCTTCAGATTCAACCACTTAATGTGTATAAAATCAGAATTCATGTATCAAATTAATTCAAGAAACTCTTGAGCTAGATTCATTGAATTCATTCATGACTTTTGGCATGCCATTCATTGAATCCAAATATATAAAAAGGATTCATTAGGTCTTGGAATTCTGAAGATTGTTTTTTTAAACCAGTAGCAAAGAGTGAGGTTTATCAGGCACCATAGGTCGCGCCTGCTCACGGATCAAGTTAATTAGGCTCCCGCACAGCCTTGTATTTCCACCCCCTGCGCATGCACACACGAGGTTGTACCACGGGGTATAAGTTTGTCAATAGTTTACAAACCTACAAAGAGCACTTTCATATATAAAGTGTCACCCTTCATGATCGCACTCCCATCTATGAGATCACGCTGAACAAAAATCCCCAATCCTACATGATTGCAAACAAAATCCATCCAATCGCGAAGAAGGAATTGTGCCTGCAATTTGACATCAACCCACCTATTTTTCTACAACATTCAAAAGCTCCTAATAGGGGCTCGGAATAAAATCGGGCACAGATTTCAACAAATCAAATATTTTCAATGAATAAAAACGATATTCCGGACCTAACAGAATTGTTGAAATGAACATCAGAGGTCATTTGCATGAAAAATACCCTTCAACCAAAACCAACAAAAAGAGGATATTTTCCAACTTCCCACAAGCGTACCCGAAATGAGTCTGGACACCTCGGGAAGAGAACCAAGGCTCCTTTAGACCAAAGTCGGCATTCTAGAGCTAACAAAACTGTTAGAATTTGATTCTGAATTCGTTTACTAAGAATTCACTCTCAAGTTCCTTAGTTCCAAAACTAAAACTTCAAAATAAGGAAACTAAGATAATTCAACTAAAATGCCAGGGCACCGAACTACCAGTCCCAGCAAGTCATAAATGACTTGAGGAAACATTCAAACGACTCTAAATATGAAAAGGCGAAAAACAAGGAAATGACCAAATGGGTTATTACATAAATGGGCTTCCAACATCAATAGGGGAGAACTTTTGGAAGACATGAAATAATAAAGTATTTATAAAGCTTGTAGATCTTTAATAGTATTTAGGTCCTAGTAGATCATAGGTCAATAATCTAGGTTAGTAATAGGTTCGATTCTATTGTTGGTTTAGAACTATTTATCTTGTCATTCATATTAGGCTAGTGATTCGTTCCATCGAATTAGAATCCTTGGTTCATAGATAAAAAAATAGAAAAAATTGTGATCTGGTTTGTTTGGTGAGTTTCAACTTTAGAAACTTGTTCTCTAGTGTTCGAGTACGTACCTTCACTTTTGAATCATTCTAGCTTAGTTTTGGGTAGAGCACTATTGTTAATCTTAAAGGGTTTGAGGGTGAAGAACTAGGGGTTTTTGGAGTTTGAATTTGTGAATAGTTTGTTGATTAAAACTATCGGGGTTTGTTATCCAAAGGAAAATGAGTGTGTGGCTAAAATTTGGGGTGATTTGGAGATCGTTTGATCATATTTGGGTTTTGAGTTAGTTTAAATATTCTTGGTCTTTTTGGGAATCTTCAAACGATCCAATAGAGGGTAGTAATTGAGTAGAAAAAGGGTTAACTTTAAGCTTTTATAAAGGGGAAAATAGGATTTCCTTTAGTTCCATTCCTACTCAAATTAGGAGAGCCGAAAATTGTCCAATTCCTACTCAAATTGAGGAGGAAAATTGGATGAAACAAGAGGAGAAACTTCTACAAATTTACTAGATCTAGAAGAATCAAAATTGTCCCGATTCTACTCCAATTATTTGTCAACTCAAACATTCTAGATCAAAGCAAGGGAGGGGACCTTCTAGATCAACGAGGGGCGGCTAAACCTTTGTCTCCAAGCTACTAAAATCGGTCAAATTCTAGATCTTATAGAACAAGGGAGGGGGGGTCGGCTAATACTTGTCCCCAAATTACTAAAAGTTGTTCAACTTCTAGATCTTCTAGAACAAGGAGGGGGAGAGAGGGGGGGAGGAAGCTTTCTCCTAAACTTACTCAAGTTTGGTCAATTTTAAACCTTCTAGACCACTTTTCAACACTTATAAACTCACTTTCTTAGCCCCAATCACTCTCTATTTATTTAGTTTCAATTTGTTATTTATAATTCTAATCCAATTAAATTCTACAACTAGTTCTCAACTAGTAATTGTTCTAGTTAGTTGTTAACTAGTTTTAGAGTTTGTTTTCTTTCGTAGGGTTTGTTGTGTGCTTTTATTTTTTTTACATTTTTGTTGAATTTTATTTGGATCTTGTAAATTTCCTTATTTTTTCTATAGAATGTCTAAAAAAATCCATTCCTCTACAAAGTATAAGCAACCTTGTGAAGCAATTGGTCGAGTTAGTTCTTTATCAACTTTTGAAGAGCACCTTAGGCAAGTTGGGTGAATTTCCATACGAGAGGCATGAGGCTTTTAAAAATAACTTGTTTGTTGAGTTTTGATGATACATACAAAAGTATAAGGTAAAAAGTCATTAATAGAAACGTATTATGATGACATTAGTGGATGTACTTGTACTAATAACGATTATAAGTATAAAAACGAAATTCATGGATATATTAAGAAGTTCTATGAGGGTCATGACGGTTCTCATGGTTGTTATGATGAGTATGGTGATTATGGTTCCTATGGTTATGGGAATGAGTTTCGAGAATATGGTACTGTGTGGAACCAAAGAAGGGGAGCGTATGTAAGGAGGATAGTACCCTTTTCATACCTAAGGCAACCTCAAACCTACCAAAGTCCCACCTATCATATGAAAAACCTTCCAACCTAAGTTCTACAAGATCCACACTATCCACCTCAAGAATATAATTCTTCTAGGACAAACCAAATAATAAACCACATACCTCCACAAAACGTATCACATGCATCTTGGCATGTATCCGACCAATTCCCTAACCAAAACTTCCACAATCCTAAAATGTATGACATGGAATATCAAAAAGGCATGAATAGTGGATATAGGATTATGAGGGATGAGGAAATTCTTGAAAGGGGTAAGAATGAACTCAAAGGGATTGGAAAGGAATTCCATGAGTTAAGAGAATGCCTACAACAAGTATACAAAAATTGTCGAAAAACATTAAAGGCTCATTGTGAGGGTGCAACAAAAGAGTTCCTAAGGTAAGTTAATCAAGATGCACCAAATAAGGTTGTTACTAAGGAGATGAACATAGAAGTTGAATATTCCACTTCTTGCAAAACCAAGTGGAGGTTTGATGTGAATAGATCTTCGAACTCTTTGCTGGGAATCCTTTTCCTATATTCTGAATCCAATGAACATGACAAACAAAATATTTGGAGGAGTAAAGAAATGATATACGACAAATCTAGAGTGGAAAAAGGAGAGGTTGTGTGGAGTGATGTGAGATAGTTTTCACAAGCTTAAACTATCTTTTTCTTGTCTTCTAGTTATTTTGTTTCTTGTGTAGGGATAGTTGGAAGAAATCCTAATGAAGAGGCTCAACATGAAAAAAATCCATGAGTCTCATAGAAGTCTTTCAAGGGAGAAGAATTCTTCAATGAATCCAACCAAGGCAAGTACCATTCATCTTGTGAGTTTAAAGGCAACAAAGTTAAACCTTACACTTTAAAGGCAACAAAGTTAAACCTTACACTTATGTGGTTGGCAGCCAAATGGATGTAATTGATAGCTTGTGTTTTAGTTGGGATAAGAGCTTTCGCTATATGCTACCCATAGTAGTATCTTGGTTCTTGATAATTTTATGTTATGGGTAACCAACTACTAGTTTATCTTATAGATGACCATATTGGCGCTCCTCGTGAGATCGATTTGGGTCTACCTAGTATTAGTAATCATAGCTTGGAAAAGTATGTACTACCATGTAAAAGGCATGAACTGTTGGGGGGGGGGGGGGAATTGTATTGACTTGTTTTAATCTTTGAGGAACCCAAATGGAGATTTTCTTAATAATATTAAGCTTAATTGTGATCCTTCTATGATACCCCATTTTTATTCTGCAAATTTGATGATGAATTACTTAACAACTGTAAGTGCTTGTATTGTAATTCATTTGCTATTCTTGGTGGATTGTGTCCAAGTAGGAGTCCTCATCTTGAAAGTTATTTCTCTATACTAGTTAGTTCCAAGGGTGACAACGATGTGTTTTAAACTTTTGAACTTAAATTATCTCCGACTAGCATGTTTTGTCATGATAGTCAGTTCTGTTTTAATAATGACCTACTAAGTGAGGATTTAGGTCATGTGCTTAGATAAATATACTTATATGATGGAGATACCATAAAATGATGAATAGGTAGTCATGTGATTTATTTATATAGAGAGCATAATTCATTATATTCTAGTTCCATCTCTTATTCTCTTCAAAGAACTCATAGGATGGAGTGCATCTTCAATGATAATTCCTTATTTGATGATGACATGGATATTGAATATATTCCTAGTGAGGTATCTTATGATGTTGAACATATAGCTTCTTTTAGGGTTTGTAGTTTGTTTAACAACCTACTAAGGGAGGATAACACATTTTCCAATGATGGAAATCTATTCTTAGGAGATTGTAGTACCTTAATTTGGAAGGATAGTGTTTTGAAGAAAGGTGATGAATGTACTTCAATTAATTATTCATCTATATGTGTTTCCATTCTTGACCCATACCATGACGTACTTGAACCAATGGGTACCCTTTCTTGTGAGAACGTGGTGGATGAAATTAATATGAGAGACACCTTTCTTTATTACCTATTTGCATATGATGATTATTGTGTTGATGTGAAATAGGTGATGTATGCAACTAGGGATATCATTGAGACAATGGGGTGTTGTTTTAACCCGTGTATTTGTAGATATTTTCTATTTGACACTGGTGATGATTTTTATTTTTGTACTTGTGATCAGTGTAAGTTGGTGATTGGTCAACATGATATGCAAAATTTGAGTGTGGATTATGCCACTTTTTCCAGTCCCAAGGATGAAAGAATTTTGTATGGAGCTTGATCTAAGGTTCATGGTCTTAAACGTAAAACTCTTTCTCTTGATAACTTTGATTATTTTCTTGATTTGTTTGTTAAGGGAGGATTCATGAAGAGGATCACCAATTGTGCGCATCATTTTGGCAACTATTCGGTTTGATATTCTACACTTTTCTTTGCCTAAGGATGGTATGTATTCTTGGCTTGTACTTATTTTTGGACTATTAAAAGACCTGGAGGTAATTTCTATCACCCGTGAACTTTCTTATAGAATTCATGTGATTAATATTTTACAATACCTTTAGAGAGGTTCTATGAATGGTTATGGATTGTGCTAAAGTTTGTTAGCCCTGGAATTGACATGTTAGAGATCATCTCTGTGCTTAGGATAATGCATGGAATAGAGTTTTAATTTGTAATAATCATTTGATGATACATCTAGCCATGGGGGTGATTTATTTCTTGACTTGGGGGAAGACATGTACTACTTGAAAGATGGAACAATTATGTGCTTGCATGTGTTGTTTCCAAATTGAGTTGCGTATTTAATCCTACCCTCTTGTCTAAAACTCATGAGCATCCAAGTGTCTCTTGTTTTCCTTGCACATTTGTTCCTTTTTTCCTATATCGATGCTTGGTTATATCACAAAAGTGAATATTTTGGAATTTCAATTCTTTCTATGCTTACTATCAATTTTATTATCTGCCCTTTGATGTTTTACCATTTTGTTAGGGATAATAAATACAGTATATTTATTCTCTTCCATATTTTGTAGGTATAGATCCGAGGATGAATCTTCTTAAGAAGGGGAAGATGATACAAGCATGGTTTTCACCTATCAAGTGAAACAATTCACAAGGCGCAAAGCTAAGGAGTAGGAGGCCTTGAAAGCTACCAAGCTCAAGAATAATGCCTGAGGGACCGTATAAACACCCTAATCGAAGAGGTACAACCTATGGATAACTTGTGAGATACAAAATTAACAAGGAACTCAAAGAAGAGGGCATGAGGGGTGATTAGGTTTGTGCCGTTCCTACTCAATTAAGGAGAAGAAAAACTTATCCAAATCATACTCAACTCGGGAGAGAGATAGAGGAGACCGAAACTTCTCCCAAACCCATTCAATTATGATTAATGAAAACTTGTCCCAATCCTGTACGATTAAGAACTTCAATTTGTCTGGTTCCTACTTAATTTAGGAGAGATAAAGAGAACGCTACATCTATTATAAATAGATAGGCTTCCAACATCATTAGAGGAAGATTTTTGGAAGATATGAAATAATAAAATATTGATTAAGCTTGTAGAGATTTAATAGTATTTAGTCTCTAGTAGATTGTAGGTCAATAATCTAGGTTAGCAATAGGTTTGATTCTATTATTGGTTTAAAACTATTTATCTTTGTTCATATTGGATGCTTGTTCGTGAAATCGTTTGAGATCCATTCATTGAATACAAGTCAGTTCTTCCTCAAGGTATTCGTGGATTCGATTGCTTTTTCTTTCTTCTATTCTTAACTACATTATTTTTCTTGGGATTGTTGGCTTAATTTCTCTATTTTATTCTTAATTCTGCATATCTTTATTTTTGTGTTATTTGTTTCTGATCCAATTCGAGTTGCGTAAATCAGATTGCATCATCACTTCTTGGGCATACCATGATGTCGTCAATAAGGAAATCACAATGAATCCAAATAATACTAAGAGTACCTTTTCATCACTCCATAAGTGTTTTTGGGGCCTATAAATCCAAATGACATCCACGAAAACCCTTAAAGGTTGTAGCAGTTCTTGAAGGACGTCTCAGGGACACCCAAAGCTCTTATTAAGCAAACTTTTGAACTATTCTGTCAATTACTTTAACTCATGTAGGATCATAATATATGGAGGAATAGAAATAAGTTTAGTGCTCAACTCTAAATTAATACCAAAGTCAATGACTCTGTCAGGAGAAACACCAAAAAGATCTGAATGGAAGACATCTGGAAACCCATATACCACAATAACTAAAGATGGAGTATCAATATGAACAAAACTATAGGAGAGAAAACCTGATGCAATCATTCTCTAGGCACTAAAGAAGGAGATAACCCTACTATAATAGGAAACACAAGAACCCTTTCACTCTATCCTTGGAATAACAAGTATATCTAGAGTAATTGTCTTGGAATAACATCTCAAGACTTCATGATGAGGGAAAGAAAATAAATATCCAATCAAAAACAAAATCCAACATGTCCCAAACAATCAGGCCTACCCAAGTATCATACCCTAACATCGAAGAAATACTGGATTGGTACCCCCTGATCTACCACTATTACCTATGAATGTAGAAATATGCAAAAAAAAAAACTGGTAGGGGATCACTCGTCATATCAAATCCAATGACAAAAATGCGCACACATAGGAATAAAATAACACAAAAGCTAGTCAATAGCATACTTGAGAAATACTTATGATGACCGTGTATGTGGCCTCTACCTTAGAACTATTGGCTAACTTATAACACTGACCTCTGCTGTTACTAGGATAATCCATTCATGTCTCAAGACCAATTGGAAATCTCACGTCAACCCTGTCCTTCCGAATCATATATCAATATCATGACTATATCAAAATTCTCAAGTTGTCCCTAGCCTTTTGAATCATATATCAAGGGCATGACCATGTCAGAAGTCTCATGTTGGCCCTGGTCTTTCAAATAATATATAAAGGCGGAGGTGATAAAATAACCCAAATCCAACGCCCTCAATAACATATGAAATCAACCATGAATGTCAACTAATGGTTGTGCAATTTAATGAAATGTCAAATAGAATGATGCTCACAAGGATATCCACGACCTATGGGGGACTCATATGGTCCATGTACCTATTCAAAACCATTTTTCTTTGGACCATAATCATATCGAATATCAATGCCTGAGATCATTTTCCTTTGGGTCTTACATATCATATCACGGTGCACAGAACTATTTTTCTTCGGGTCATACCCTAATAAATATCTTCTTTTGTCTTTCTTTTTCATTATTTATTATTTCATCATGTTCCCCAAAAACTATATTTCATGCAAATAATCAATAAACACAAATGTATGAGAAATATCATGTGCAAGTCATGAAGAAAGGAATTATTACTAAATAAATCATCAAGGCCACTCACGATCATGGAAAAGCAAAATCATAAAAAATCAACCATAGATACTCAAGGGCATATAATTGAACAAAGGAGTAATCATGGTATGTAAATCAACAAGTCAACCACATAGGCAAATAATAAAATAACGTATCACTCCAATTTAAACAAAGAAGTCTCACGGGCATAATCTAAAATAAGGAGCCAAAAGAAGATAAATGACATCTCAAGGAATCGCAAGGCCATATAAATCCCAACTCAAATAGAAAATTCAAATAATCAACAATTTATATAAGTTTTTATTGCTTAATTTTAAATCCACATGCTTGACTTAGTGCCCAGGTGAATACTCATTAATCCCTATTACTCCCAATTACAAGTAATCTAAATTATCATAGCCTACGATACTTTGTAACAAAGTCAAGCTTCCACTTGCCTTAATGAAGAAACACACTCAAGCTAGTGCCTTTCCCTTATGCCGAGCTTTCGAATCCACAAAATCTATTCAACTATGATATACAGATAAGAAGATACAAACTATGATACCCATATTAATATTTTTGAAATCGAGTTCAAGATTGCTCCCAAAAAGTAAAAATTGAGAGTTAAGCAAATTTCTATTTTTCTTTTTGTAAAAATCATGTTTCACATGTTTCAAGGATCATAAATATGAGATTTATAAGAAACGGAGTAGGGATTGACCCTCAAAATTTAAGAATACAATATCAAGGTTTTTCTTAAAAAGTTCCAAATTGTATACCTTGAAATCACTAAACTTAATTTTAAAATGAAATTAATGGCTAATGAATATTTAACAATTAAAGAACTTACCCGAGTGATTTTCCTAAAATATTATCTTTGAAAATACCCCAATTTAGCTCTCTTGGTCAAAAATGGTAAAGACTATGGAAATAACACGTTCGTCCCAGCTCACTGGCTCAATGTCATCTACACAATTGTGATGTTTGATCACGTGACCGAAATTCGTAACCAAACCTGAAAGTTGAAATGCTCTATGCAACTGCGACTAAATGTCACTTGGCTGAAATGAGCTAAGGATATGACCTACGCTATCGCGATACTCCTATATGTGATCATAATGAACAAAATTACTGACTCATGCGATCGCGATGAGTAAATATTCGTGCACCAAAAACTAAAGATGACATAAACTTTTCATGAAAAACTAGACTCCATTAGACCTTCGGGATTTATTTGAAATCCCATGAAAACAAACTATATATGCTAACATAGTAAATTCAATATTTCGTACTCGATGGAATCATCTAATATGAATCCGAGGTCTCCTTAACCTAATACCCCCCAAGGTTACTAAAAATAAAAACTTTAACTAATAAGACAAAACTGCCCTTAGAACTTTTGAAAGATATTTTAAACCTTTTATAAGACCATAAATGACCTCCCAAATCTAATAGAATTAACGAAATTCAAATACAAGCATTCTATCGTTAAATATTTACCAACATCAAACTTTGTCCTAAAATTCAACTATATCTTGTCAAGTGAGCTAAAATCACCACTAAATGCCTAAAACTAAAAATGAAGGTCCTCCTAAAAATATCTTCATATGTTAGAGCTAATGGAACTGAAGAAATTCCATTTTGAGACTCGAAACTCTAAATATTGACTAAAGTCAACCATTTCAACTTAAAAACTTCCAAAAAGTGAAAATTTCTCAGAGTTTGAAACTTTTAACTCCTATTTCATAACCAACCCCCAAGACTGAACAAATATGACTCAAGGAAACTCTCAGAAAGTGAAAAATGGTAATTTTATTAAAAATAAAAAAATGAGCTTCAAGTTCATTAAAAGTTTAACCAAGGAATAAGACAGACCATATGCAACACTTGAGGATTGTACTCCAGTGGTTGAGAGAGGAGTGGTTGTATGCGAAGTTTTTAAAGTGTAAGTTTTGGCTGAGGTTAGTGACTTTCTTAGTGTACATGTGTTCAAGGAGGGCATTATGGTCGATCTAGCTTAGATTGAAGCAATATATGGTTGGACTAGGCCTACTTCTGCCATAGAGATTCACAACTTTATTGGTTGGAAGATTATTATCGTAGATATTTCCAGGGGTTTTCCTTTATTATGGATCCATTGACTCGGTTGACCCAAAATAATATTGTGTTTAAGTAGTTGGACGAATGTGAGGAGTTTTTCCAAAGGCTTAAGGCCTTGTTGACTTCTGCCCTTGTCCTGACTTTACCTATTAAGGGTGAGCCTTTCACCATATTTTTTATGCTTATAGATTTAGTTCGGGTGTAGTGTTGATGTAGATGGATAAGGTCATCACCTATGTATCTATATAGTTGAAGACCCATAAGAAGAACTACCCTACCCATGATCTAGAGTTCAAAGCTATTGTATTTGTGTTGAAGTTATGGAACCACTACTTGTATTGGGTTTAATGAGGCATTTCCATATCATAAGAGTCTTTAATGCATCCTTAGTCAGATAGATTTGAACTTAAGGTAGCGATGTTAGATTGTTTTGCTAATGAAATATAATATGACTATTCTATACTGTATAAGTAAGGCTAATGTGTCGCTGATGCTTTGAGTAAGAAATAAACTAGTATGGATAGTATTGCATCGATTTGAGCAGGGGTGCGACCTTCATCCATATAGTTCAGAGTTTGGCTAAGAGCTTGGTTCTCTTACATATTCTAGATAGTTGTGGTATCCTTGTTTGGTTGAGTCTTGTTCTTCCCTCATGGAGCAAATTAAATAAAAATAGTTTTAAGATGAAAATTGTGCCTCTCAAAGATAAAGTGTTAAGGGGAAAGGTAATAAAGACATTTCTTGATTCGCAGAGTGTTTTAAGGATTGGTAGCAGGTTCTGTGTGCCTAAGATGGATGACTTTACTGACTTAATTATGGAAAAGGAACATAGTTTGAGGTATTTTATGCATCCGGAGGCAGCAAATATGTGCCATGATTTGAACTAACACTATTAGTGGTGTGCCATGAAAAGAGATATATATGAGTTTTTTGCTAGATGCTTGAACAACCATAGAGTTAAGTTTGAGCATTAAAGGGCCTAGTGGAGTATCTGAGAGGATACCCCTTCCTTCATGGAAGTGGGAGCGAATTACAATGGATTTTGTTATGGTATTACCTAGGAAAATAGGTGGACTTGACTCTATTTGGATAATTATGGTTCATTTGACTAAATATGTCTATTTTATTTCGACCAATCTTGACTATATGACTGAGAAGCTAGCAATGATTTACCTTAATTAGATTGTTCATTTGCATGGTATCTTCGTTTCTATTATTTCTGACCGAGGGTTCCTTGATCACTTCACATATTTGGTGGGCATTACAACATGGTTTGGGCCCTCAACTATAAATGAGTATGACCTTTCATCCTCAGACCGATGTTCAGTCAGAGCAGACTATTGAAGTATTAGAGTATATGCTACAGGTATGCATTATTGAGTTTAGAGATTGTCGGAATACAAACTTACCATTGTAAGTTGCAGTAATAATATTTATCATTCAAGTATTTAGATAGAACTTTTAAGGCGTTATATAATAGGAGGTGTAGATTTTAGATAGGCTTGTTTGATGTTTTTGAGGTAAGAGCTTTGAAAAAAGATTTACTTCGCAATACCATAGAGCAGGTTCAAGTCATTCAGATCTAGTTCTTGACATCCAGAGTAGGAAAATGAGTTATGTTGATAGGTGGGATCGACCCTTAAAGTTTATAAAGGGTAATTGTGTTTTGCTTAAGGTGTCACCCATGAAGAGTGTGATGCGGCTTGGCAAGAAGGGCAAGCTCAGTGCTCGATTATTAGCCTATTTGAGATTCTAAAGTATGTTGGAGAGATGTCTTATGAGTTATCTTTACCATATATTTTATCAGCAGTACATCCTACTTTTCATGTTTCAGAAATATATCCCCGATAATTCTTATATGATTTATTATGAGACCGTAACTTTGGATCCAATTTGTCTTATGAGGAGGAGCATGTGGCTATTCTAGAAAGGCAGTTTAGGAAGTTGTGAACTAAGGAGATTTCTTCCGTAAAGGTTCAGTTGAAGCATTTCACGGTATCAGGGCTATATAGGAGATTGAGTCTAATTTACACGCAATATATTCTCAAATATATAAGGTTTCATGTACTTTCTATTCCTTTACGTTCGAGGACACAGATGGTTTTAGTGGTGGATGATATAATGACTCCGGAGGCCATTTTAGGTACTCTCCACAAAAATTATCATTCTATATTTTTTGATAGTTTTCTCAAGACATATTTATTCAGTTTATGGAGTTGGTTTTCAAATCGGAGCTAAAAGTAGCAAACTTTGAGAAACTTTCAGTTTTTGAAAGTCTTTATGTTGAAATAGTTGACTTTACTCAACATTTGAAGTTTCAAGTTTTAAAATGGAATTTTGTCAATTCCATCAGCTCTGAAATGTGGAAATTAGTTTAAGAGGACCTTCATTTTCAATTCTAGGCTTTTCGTGGTGATTTTAGATCATTTGACGAGATAAAGCTGAGTTTGACCAAATTTTGACTCTGATTAACATTCGATGATTGGACGCTCATTTTCAAATTTCATTGGTTCAGTTGGATTTGGGAGGTCACTTTTTATCTAGGAGAAGGTTCAAAATATTTTATGGAAGTTCTAAGGGCAATTCTATCTTTTTGGTTAAACTTTTCAGTTTTAGCAACCTTGGCGGGTATCTAGTTAAAGAGACCTCCGGTTCACATTTTGACGGTTCTATTTAGTCCAAGTGTTGAATTTAATAGGGTAGAATATATGATTTATATGCACAGAATTTTGAAAGAATCTTAAAGGTCCTATTAGAGACTAGTTTTTCATGGTATTGTTGTTATCTTCCTTTTCTGATGCAGGGACTTGTCGGTCATTGCGATCGCGAAGGTACAAAATATAGTACATCACGAGTGCATGCAAAGTCAACATGATTGATTAAGTCAATTCCCCGGTATGTCGCGATCACATGAATACAAGTCACAATCGCATAGAAAAATTCAGGGTCCAGAATTGGTTACATTGCGATCGCATGAGTTACCATCGTGATCACGTAGGTAGACCTGAGGTAGTGAGCTAGACCTAAAAATACCTGAACATGTTATTTCACTATTTTCACTTTTTTTAACCTAGAGAGATAATTTAAGGTATTCGCAAAGGTAGTTTTTTAGGCAAATCTTTTGGGTAAGTTTCGAATCTTCGACTACCCATTAGTTATTTCTTGAATTTAACGTCAAATTTGGTAATTTCAAGCTACAAAATTTGGGGATTAAGAAAACAGTGATATCGTATTTTTTAATTTTATGGGTCAATTTTCTTATTTATTTTTTATAAAATTTTATATTTATGATCCTTAAAACATGGAAAACATGATTTTCAACAAAAAGAATAAGAAATTCCCTTAATCCCCAGCTTTCACTTTTTGGAAATGATTTTGGATCCAATTTCAGAAATATCTATATGGGTATCAAAGTTTAGTTTTCTTATGCTAAGCTCATATTTGAATAGATTTTGCAAATTTGGAGGCTCAGCACAAGGGAAAGATATTGGCTTGAGTGGATTTCTTCGTCTAAGACAAGTGGATGCTTGACTTTATTACAAAACATCATAGGCTATTTTTTATATGTTAATTACTTGAAATTATATGTAATGGAGATTATTTGGGGGTGTTCGTGTAAGTAAGGTGACACGTATTTACCCAGGTACTAGAGTCAAACTGTGCGGTTAAAATGAAGGAAAAAGACAATACTAATGACTTGGTTTACTTATCCTCTCTCAAGTTGAGTTTTTGTATAGATATTTTGACACTCGAATGAATTTTTATACACTTTTTTATATCTATTAATTATTATGCCCATGTATGGGCCTTACTTCTGTGATTTGATATTATAATTGATAGATTCTTCGTGTGAGGGCTTGTTGAATTATTCACTTTCGTTGTACTATATCCCTATTTCATTTTTGTAATATCATTGTTGTTGAATCCTGGGAGTGGATTTTGATATACAAATATTGATGATATAAATAGCACCTAGTTT
>JBDJHY010638547.1:0-26613 GCA_039654485.1 Withania somnifera | reverse complement strand
AGTAGTCCTCCGCTTCGGCTACGGACTACGGGGTTTGGTTCTCCTACTGGTTGTATAGTAGGTGCCATCATGATCCAAGAAATCGGGTTGTGACACAGATGAATCGTCTCCTCTTTATGTAAAAGTTTCCCTTTTTTTGTACAATTGTTACATAGTTCAACATATTGACTTAGCCTTGTAAATACTCAATAAATGCATTAACCACACAGTTATCACTTAAGAACATGCTCTATTTTAAGGGTTTTAAGTGCACAATATGACATAAAATAGCTTCACATCACTTGCTCTATTTATTTGACTTTTATGAGTCGTATCCTTTATATATCTATTTACACTTATATTATTTATATATGCCCGCTCTACCTATGATGCCTACTGGGTAACCATTGTTTTGGTACTCATACTATACTTCTGTATGTTTCGGTGGAAAAATTGAGTATGAGTGGTCCATGCTGATTCCTGTGTTCGGGATGTGATGTTTTTGCTGAGGTAGATGATTTCTTTTGGCATCCAAAGCTTACCTTTTAGCTTTATTATTATCTATTTCTATTATTTGTTGCTAAGACAATTTGTATTTCTATTTTCGACACTGTAGTCAAACTTAGTTGTTCATTGTATAGCATATCGGATTTTGCGTTTATTATTGGCTTGATTTAGACTCCCACTTATCCTTTTCCATTACTTAAATTATTTTTTATGCATTGTGTTCTTGTTATGTAGCTCTCCTACGGTGGGAGTAGGTGCCCATATGACCTAAGAAACCATATCATGACAAATATTTATTATATGATGATTTTCTTGATTTATTATACTTGTTATAATCCTGGATTACCTTATTGACTAGCTATCATTCTTTGATTTTATAATGTAGTGGTTGGTTATAAGCACAATTATTTGGTATAACCTTTTTGTGATTGGATGGTGGGTCCTAAAAATTCAGGTGAGTAAAAAAGAAATACAAATGAAGTATATAATGTGAACAAGGGAGGAATAATGATGACTTATCATTGGTTTGTGAATGCAAATGAATGATATAATGTGAACAAAGGAGGGATAGTGATACCTTATCGTTGGTTTATGATTATAATGTGGATGAATGAGTCTAGAGTATTTAAGTGGTAAATATAATATCTATGGATTTGTTAGAGTAGTTGGATGATGTAAAACAAAGAGATGACCAAAAATTAAAATACATTATAAAGCGTCTACAAAAACTTTTTTAAACATTTGGAAACTCAAAGGAGTTGATGGGATATGCTATTATACTCTTTATAGGAATCCAAAGCTATGTAGGTGACCCACGCAGTTAGTTCCCTTCATTTCTAGGGGAGGGCCTCCTCCTCTTTTCCATACTACAAATGATTTCTTTACTTAACTCTAATTTATATTTAGGTGTACTAAAACTGGTCAGCTAATACCTACCAGTAGGTATGATTGTAGTGACCCTACTCTCCTACATCCCTTTTTTAGGTACAAACTAGATGCAGGATACTTGCAGTTACTAGATACAGGGTGATATTTAGTACCAACTTCTACACTTCATACTAGTAGATGTTGAAGTTTTATCTGATTTTCTTTATTTTTAGTTTACTCTATAATAAGTATCTCTTCTACGTGTCTAATTAGGTCTTGGGGTAGTAGTGCCGTTTGTATAAAGCTTTTGATACAGTGTTATGAACCTGAAGGTCATTTCTGGATTTTTTTGAAAAATTACAATTTTCCACTTCCTAATAGTTTCCTTAGGTTATATTTTATGTGTCTCTAGTTTACAACACTTTTGGTGCTTAAGACAAAAGGATTTTTGACTGATCTTGAGTATGTTTATATGGATATGATTTGTTTTTTATGTCTTTTTCAGGGAAATAATGCTGGGTTACTACATAGAGATGATTTGTAAAGATTTGATGAAATGTGACGTTACAAGCTACAATACGTGTCGTGGAGTCGAGACGATGGACACTATTATTAGTCGTAGGTCGAAGTCCTAAGAGTGGAAATTTATAAAGCTTAGCCTACGAATGAAAACCATCGACTGCCAAGTTTAGAGGACGAGTTGTACTGGGTGTTCGTGGATTGGAGTCCTAACCACTAGGTGTTGATAATATAATACTAAGACCTAAAGTATGCGCCCATAAAGTCATCATCACAAAGTATTCTCTTCGTCCGTGACATGAGAGCTAAAGGTGTGCATTTTTTAGCATCAAAGGACGCATCAAAAGCACATAACGTAGGGTGCACGATATGGGATGTATCATCCATTTTTAATATAATACATAAATATTAGAAATTCTATTGTAGATTACAAGCCATAAGGGAAGCACTCCACAGACCATAAGTTGCATTCTACGGTTCGAAGATGGGTCGCTGACATTATTTTCCTAGTTTTTGTAGGTTAAGTTTCTTAATGCCTATAAATACTTTAACTAGGTTTTTTTTTTTTTTGGTTAGACACCCTTACGCAGTTTTTTTACATATTCTCTCGTCATTTGTATCATATAAGATAAGACTTCATATTTTTCAGCTCTACATTGTGAAATTCAAGATCATATTCCATCTTCATCTTCAAGATTCTCTAATCTACTATTATAAGTATGATTTCGATGAATTATAACTATTATTTGTAGAAATAACATAAACATGAGTAGTTCAAGACCACAACTAGGGTTCTGGGAACCGTGAAGGATTAACAAAGTAGGTTGGTATAATCAACGTTTCTTGAACAATATGGTGCATGTATTATAGGGTTTTTCATATTCATTGCTTTCTTACAGTGGAAAACATTAAGAAATTTATTATATTCTTCACCTGTATTTTAGGGGTTAGAGATTAGGAAAGAAACACTACAACTAATATTCCATCTAATTAACGTTAGACCTGGCGGAGATGGTTAAATCTGAGATCAATAATCAGGGTTTGGTATGGAATGATTTGCCTGGTGGATATTAGCATAAATTTACCTGATTAGGACCTGGCGACATTTGGGTGAAGTTATCTTGTAGATTATACATGCATAATACTAGAATAGAACACTAGTATCGAACACTTATAGAGTCATGAAATCATGGGGAACACAGTCCTAGTGTCTTCATTACCTTTGTTAACAATGTAAAGAAATTACTCTCTTACTACTTTTAAACAATATATCTTGAGACTAAAATCCCAAATTTACATTATGCACTAGTTTACATAAAAATTACTTACTACAACAAAACAATATGGTAGTAGATGGTTTTTCACTATATTCCCTATGGGATCGGCCCCAACCCTATGTCTTGGGAGACATCAAATTATAGCGTCGTTGTTGGGGAATACATCTTAAAGTAGTCTATTAGTAATTTGTTTTATTATACTAGTATTTCTCATATTTTTGTTTTCTTTGTTATTTATGTCTTTCCACAGGCTCGCAGGTAGTTTATGTTATCTACCAGAAGTTCGGGTGATCTCTTATTGCCTCTTAATCCTAAGATCGATCACACTTGTATACTTATGGCTCAAACACCTTAACAGATTGTTGTTGCTTTATAAAAAGAAGAAGATTAGAAAGTTGGCCGACGTGTAAAAACATAGCAAGAATGACAGGATCATTTGAACCTAAACCCTCGTGTTAATGTTTAAGATGATAAACATGATGATTCTATGGAATTGGAGCCATGTGATTCCACCACTAAGGCAAGGTTATAAGTTTAGGATAACCAGCATTAGATCCAACTGAAGGGGTTGTTCTATGGAACAACTGGGCATGGTCTAATTTTTCACTTGACCATTTTTTTGGAAATTTTTAAGTCATTCAGAATTCCTAGGGTTAGTCAAGCTACTATCTGCCTCAGACTATTTCCCTATTCACTTTCATCAAATTCAACAATATTGTTGGATAATCTCCCAGAAGTCTCAATCACTATGTGGGATGAATTATAAGAAGTATTCTTTGAGTGATTCTTCCCACCATCTAAGATGTTGGCACACAAAGATGAGATCAAAAAATTCTAGAAGAACTAAGTAAAAGCAATCCATCAGGCTGGATGCTGCTTATAAAGAATCTAATACAGTTCCCAAACCAAAGGATCAAAGATAAATATCTCAACAAGACGTTCTATAGAATACTAAATTAAGCTAGTAAACTGGTGATGACTCTATAATGGGTGGCTCTTTCATGATACATATTTTCTATTATATCACAAAGAATTTATACGAAGTCAAAAATACAAATAAAGCCTAGCATAATTGGGTATCAGATATGGGAAATGGTGTAAATGTAGTCATAATGTCTGTCGAGCAGTGTAAGAGAGAAGATGAGACACATCTAGAGGTGGAATATATATACCGACATAGATCGACTTAATGACCAAGATATTTTTGTGTAATATCAATTCCTTGGTATAAAATAGAAAAAGCACTGGTCTATGACAATTATTACACTGATATGGAAAAGAGGCAAAATTTTTTCAAAGGGGGGTTGCCAAGGTGGTAGCCAAAGTCTAAACTTTAGAGAGCATATCGATTGGTGTAAGCGAGATCTTAGAGGGGATGACTATCGGTAAGAAAACTACCAGAGAAATGATGATCACAATGAGAATGGGTTGTATGTACCCCAAAGGGAAGATGGAGAGATAGGTGGTTCTTCATCCAAAATAGAGGAATTACTATAATATTTGTTAAAGTGGTTAGAATCGTCAGATAGGGGGATCAATGATATTTATAAGGACTTGACCAATGTGATAAAACTCATTGAATTCCACTCCACTACTATTAAACATTTGGATATGAGGTTTAGCCAACTTTCTAAAACCCTAAATCAAAGGAAGAAAGGTATTCTGCTAAGAAAAATTGTTGTCAATCTGAGGAATGATTGTCATGTTTTAGACATCACTATTGAGAAGTGGAAAAGTGGTCACAGATCCACCTACGCTAATTGTTGTTGATGCTGGTATTGAGGCAGGTGTTGTTAAAACTGAAATAATGTTGTAGAAAAGAAAAATGTAGTCGTGGAAAGTGAGATAGAGAAGAATCTTTCTACTGATCAAGGGGAAGCAAAGAAAAAATAAGAAAGGAAAGGAAGCTCCAAATCCAAGCATACCTATGCTAGGACCGCCTCCTCCTTCCCGAAATGCCATATGAAAAAAGTGAAGTTGAAAAATTCTACAAATTTATTTTTGTAGTAAAGAAACTTTCCATTAACATTCCTTTGGCGGAAGGATTAAAGCAGATGCCGAGTTGTGCAAAGTTCATGAAAGGTTTGATCACCCAAAAGAGAACCATGACGTTCAAGATGAGGATGATTTAAATTAATGTGGTGACATTACTTCTTGTTCATAGGTCTAAAAGAAATAAGACCCTGGTGCCTTCACTATTCTTTGCACCATATGAGTGTTATGGCTTGCTAAGGCATAGTACGATTGATGTGAAAACATATGATGTAACCCAATTCACTTAAAACTATGAATAAGTGCATATTCTTAAGAAACTTTTGTGTGATTTGATGTGTTTTCTGTGTTAGTACAGGGTAAAGTTTGAGTATAGAACTTTGAAGAAATTACTAAATAAAGCTAAGTTTTTACGACTAATTTAATGACTTGTCAAACGCGGGATGGTTCATCCAAGTTTCTTTTTCCAAGGGGAACATACGTAATTTAAGGAACTAGCCTTCTTCGAGTAATTGATGATTCATCTGGTCTTGGACGAATTATCCATAAGCCTCCATTTGATACTAAGTAGTCTTTTTTAAAAGGAAGAAGAGAAGGAAGACTGGCAAACCGTGCAGCCTTGGACGGCTTGTCCAATATGGTACCATCTGAGAGAAAGTTTATTGTTTAAGACTTGCAATAGATAGAATGATAGGCAAACCATCTAATCTCAGACGTTTCATCCAAGGAACCGCTCGAACATGAGCTAAATTATTTCCAAGTTTCATATATTTAACTTATAGCCATGTACTATAAATAGCTGAATGAGGTATTTTTTATTGTCATTATTCATTATTAATTCTTGAACATCTTTGACTATTATTCTTGATAGACTTTTGTATGCTCTCTTCTCTCTACTACCAAACACCAAGTGTGAGAGTTTTGCCTATAATTGATTAAAATAGATGATTAGTTTAAGAGAGTATTTTATACTGGTATGATGTCTATTAAACACTATCTTTATTGTAGTGTATTTAAATTATGAGTGGCTAAACCCCCAACTCTAGGGTTGTGGGATCCATAGGTGAAACACATCTAGGGTTATGAATATAACATCGTTCTTGCATCTCGATTAGGGTAACAACTCATAATCTTTATAAATTATCTGGTTTTTGGTGGTTCTAAACACTAGAACATGCCTAGATTATGATTAAACCTAGAAGTTGAGATTATGATAAGAAATCAATGGCGTTAACCTTCTTTTAATGATTATCTTGGTAACCTGGATAATTATCTTGAAGTTATCAGTATCAAAATATCACACTCGTTTACACCCTGAGAATGTTTAAAAAAGGTTTTTCTAGGAATAGGTTGAGAAACCCTTAGATAAAAATGTCTCAAGTGATAATTATACACATATGAAAGTTTGCAAGATCATTAAAGTTCATAATCCAATGATTTATTGATACCGTGGTGATACAATACTAGGTTTTTCTGATTACTTGGAATCAGTTACAAAATATGTGAATTGATCTCTAAACATAATTGCAATTGGTTACTATTTAAACAGATAAACCCCATTATTTACTTTTATGTCTTTTAAAAATAATTCAATATTTGATTAAATATCCTTATTGGACTTAAGTTGACACCATATTCCCTATGGGATTCAACCCTAATCTTGTTAGGTTCTATATTTAACAGTGACTGTTTATGCTTCTTTTAGGGGTGTAATTTGGACGTATCAAATTTTGTCATTGTTGCCAAAGAATACGGTTGTCAGTTAGGTCAATTGTGAGTATTTATCATTTAGTCTTATTTCTAATTCTTCCTTTTAGTTGTTTTTTGGTTCTATTACAGGGTGGTCAATAGTTTAGGTTGTCAGTTAGGTCAAGCTCAGGTATACCATCATGAACATTCAATCCAGAGATTACTGTAATAGTGAGAATGATGCATACACAACCAGCTAGGCTTTGGAAACCCCAAACCCACTACTATGCAGTTACTCATGGTTGATCTTATTATCAAGAATCCAATCGAGATTTTGTATAATGTGTTAGTTTAGGTTGAATCCTTCTACTTTTGGTTGACTTCATTATTATGGATTGCAAATTGGATGTTATGGTGTCCATTATACTTGGGCGACTATTCTTCGATACAGGGAAAGCACTGGTTGATATGGAGAATAGTGATAATGCTCAATTACACTCCAAAACCAATCTAAAAGTGTACGCGATCGTCAAAATATATTTACCTAACTTGTGAGCCAGGGTCAAATCCATAGGGAAAAATGTAAAGGCAATTGAGTATGAATGCCAAACTAAAGCACAACTACTAAGACTTTAATGGTCTAAAGTAGAATGGGGGGTTTAAATGTATGAAAAAGGTGTTATAGAACTAAAAATAAAATATAAACAAAGGATTGATCAATGTGTTCATAAACCAATCAAGAGAAAACAACAGCTAATGTAATGAATTCTACCAATGATCCATTATAATAAACTAAATTCTTAATTGGTTATACATGAAAGTGATCCTTTAAGTTCCAATTAGTTTCTCTCGAAACTAATTAATAAGGGTTTCTATCTTCTAACAAATGCAAACAAAACCTTCCTTTGCTTTTCCTCTAGCACCAAACTAAAGAGCTTGCAAAACAACTCAATTCGGCTACACTAGGATTTTTACTATATGTAGCTCAAATCCATTAATGAGGAAAACACTCACTTTATGCTAAATCAAAGTTTCAAATCCTAACATACTCTCTTATTCTATGAAAGGATAAATGGACATCGCCTAGGATTAGCTACTCCTTTTGGCATACAATAGGCTCACAATAATTTAAATCTATTAAATCTAAATACAAATCAACAAGTAGATAATTTATATAAAAGAAATAGCTAAAAGTAAAACCAACAATCTTGAATAAATATAGAAATATCTCTATATTCAATATTCAAATAGGAAAGAACTACTACACACTACAAATATTCAACACAGAGAAAGAGGAGAAGAAATGGGTAAAAAAATACACCAATGGTGTCACCCAAATCTTCACCCAAAAGTATAGTGCCCTTCTTGACATGTGAAAAAGCATGTGAATTTGTCTTGGCAACCAAAGATCCTTTTTTAAATCTTGAGAAGTTATTTATATGTCCTTGTAAAATTTGGAAATCAAAAGACAATGTTGCCCCTCGATATGCGAAAGGAAGAATTCATTGTGTGGTTGCAAAATTGATTGTACGATTCGTACAGTTCAACTGCACAACCAGACAAAAAAATGTGCGGCTCCATTTTGCGGTTCCCCTCTAATTTGTGTAGTCGCACAACCTATTGTGCCATTCGCATAATTGAGACGCACAACTAGTCAGTGTGTTGTGCAATTAAATTGATTTTTTCAACTCAATTGTGCAGTTCCCCTCTGATTTTTGCGGTTCTATCCTCGATTGTGCAGTTTACAAAATGTCGTTAATTGCTTAATCTTTCTCTTGAAAGCACTGGGTCCTTATGGAGAACATGTTTTATCATTCTTTTGCATGTTTTTCTCTCATTTCCTCCAATTCCTTGTGACCTCACTGTTCCTACAATTTTCACACTTAGGCAACTCATTACAACTAAAACTTATCATCAACATGCTTTTTATGAAACATATTTTATGATTAAGGACGATGTAAGTTGGTATTCCACCAGCTTATCACATGGTAAACTTAAATTATGGTTGAATGACCAAGAGGTAACTATTAATGTTTTGAACACCATGATGCATCCTAGTGATTTGAGGGTGGTGCCTGTTATATATTCCATTGACGAGTCCAATATTATTGATGTTTATTTATGACTGGGACTCTTGCTACGGTGATTATAAACATGAAGCTTGCTTTATTTATTGACTTTTGTAAGGTTGAGAAATCTTTAAACAACATGGGGTGATTATCTTATGCTCCAAAGAATTTGGACCTTCATATAAAAGATAAAGTGAATCCTCCTACAAGACTATCTTTTAAGGATCCCCTTATTATGGAATTAAAGGAGCTTCCCACTCCTATTCCTTATATGTTCCTTGGAGTCGGGGACTCTTTCTTGATGATCATATTAGTTGACTTATTAGAGTCATAGGTTGAGGCTCTTATTTATGTTTTAAGGAGATTTGATAGGTCTATAGCATAGTCCATAGAAGACATCATCGAGATTCCTCTTGGTATATGCACTCACAAAATCCAATTAGAGTAGAATATTATACCTAGAGTGGAGCATCATAGGATTCTTAAACTACCTATGAAAGAGGTGGTTAAGAAGTAGATCATCAAGTGGCTGGATGTTGGGATGGCTTATCCCACCAATTATAGACAATGGGTTAGTCTGGTTCAGTGAGTGACAAAAAAGGTTGATCATTGTGGTTATTAATTAGATGAATGAGCTAATACCGATGAGTCCCGTGACTAGATGGCGCTTATATATGGACTATAGATAATTAAATGCATGGACCCAAAAGCATTACTTTCAATTGAAATTCATGGACCATATGTTGGATAGATTAGTTATGAGAGCCTAATATTGCTTCTTGGATGGATATTCAGGTTATAACAAAATCGCACTTGAACTAGAGAATCAGGAGTCGACAAACTTCACTTACCCATACGACGCATTCACTTTTAGGATAATTCACACTTTACACAGGGAGGACTTATCTGTAGTGGGGGACTCATTAGATGAGTGCTAGCTATTTTTGCTAGCATGTTTTAGATATGGACCAAAATAATCTAGTATTGAATTAAATGAAGTTTAACTGATGTTTCATGAAGGTATTATTCTAGGGGAAATGATTTTTCCAAAAGGCATAGAAGTGGATAGAGCTCAAATTGATCTTATTGCGAGATTGCCTTCTCTTATTTTGGTGAAGGTAATTTGCAACTTTTCTATATTTTATCGCACATTTATAAAGGTTTTTTCGAAAACTGCACACCCAATGTGTAAGCTTTTTGAAAAGGATGTAAAATTTGTGTTTGATGATGCATCGATTAAGGAATTTGAATGCTATTAGATAAAGATGATTATTGTTTCTATGATAGTGGCAATGAATTGATCACTACCCTTTGAAGTTATGTGCGACACTAGCAGCATAACTCTCAGTACTATCCTACACCAAAATTGTGAGAATGTTTTCCATCCTATTTACTATGCTTGCAAAATGACGACCCTGCACAGAGAAATAGTATGGTGATAGAGCAGGAATTTTTTTTGTGTGTGTTTGATTTTGATAAGTTTTTGTTTTATTTTTGAATAAAAAATTATTAATCCACACAGATCACTCATCCCTAAGGAATTTGATGACATAGAAGGATGCCAACCCTAGGTTAATTTGATAGATTCTCTTACTTTAGGAATTTGACTTCGAGGTAATCAAACTGAAAGGGAAAGATAATTAGGTGGTAGATCATTTATCTAAGCTAGATATTTTACAAGTAATGTCTGAAGGACATGAGATTGATGGTGCTTTCGCAGATGAGCTGCTCTTGGATGTATCACAAGATTTGATACCATGTTATCTTGATTTGCTAACTTCACTGTTTCTGATATTATGTCGCCTAACATGAATTTCCATCGAAAGAATAAATTTATGCATGACGTGAGAAAATTCTTCAGGGATGAGCCCTATTTATATAGGGTTTGTGCTGATGAGTTAATTAATAGATGTGTCTCAAAATTGGAGAAAATTAGCATTCTAAAAGCCTTTCATGGATCTCCTATTAGGGGTCACTATAGTGGCATTCTGACGACCCGTAAAATCTTGCAATATAGGTATTATTGGTACACAATATACATAGATTTTCATTATTATGTCAAGTCGTATGATTGTTATCAAAGGCACAGAGGAATATCAAGGTTATACGAACTCCTCTAACTCTAATTATAGAGGTAGAGATGTTTGATATCTTGGATGTATACTTTTTTGGGACTTTGTGACTTCTCATGGGATCAAGTATGTTCTTGTTGTGGTGGACTATGTTTCAAAGTGGGTGGAGACTATGGCATTGCCCCACAATGACGCAAAGAGTTTTACTTCATTCCTAAAGAGGAATATATTTTCTAGATTTGGTACACCGAGAGTGATTATCACTAAATGGAGGCCCTCACTTTTGCAACCATTTGTTAGTTGATTTGCTCACCAAGTATGGCGTTAATCATAGAGTGGCTACTCCATATCATCCTCCGACTAATGGGTGGGTGGAAGTTTCTAATAAATAGATCAAGTCTATTCTTGCAAAGATTGTTAATTCCAAAAGGAAAGATTGAGCCCCGAAGCTAGACGATGCTCTATAGGCATATCAAGCTTCCTAAAAATCATCCATTGGCATGTCTTCGTATCATCTGGTATATAGGAAGGCATTCCACTTTCTAATAGAGTTCAAACACAACACCATATGGACCTTAATGAGGTTAAACTTAGACATAAAGGAAAATGCTTAGTTGAGAGTTGATCAGTTGAACATTGTTTATAAGTTCACAATGAGAGACTATGATAATGTTGCATTATACATGGAGTGGATGAAACTATACCATGATCCAAAGATTCTTAAAAGGAGTTTTAGTCATGGTCAAATTCGATACTTCACTTATTTCTAGGTAAACTGAAGTTTAAATGGTCTAGCCCTTTCTATGTTCACAGATATTCCCTCATGGTGTAGTTGAGATAGGAAAGAATGGATAGCATATGAAGTTGTATTTGTGTTATCTATAAGAAGTGAAATTGGTGTACGAGATCATATTTGATGATTTCTGAGTAATCAATTTTTTTATGTCGTGTCACGATGTTAAATCAGATGCTACTTCGGAGTCAACCTAAGAATTGTAATTATAATAGATAGGTTGATTTTGAGTTATTGTGTCATTTGTGTTTTCAGTTGTGCAGGTATGGAAATATTTTGGAAATTAAAAGTTTTATAGCTACAGGAGCGAGATCACGATCCACAGTACAAATAATACTGTTAACACTAAGACTCAAGGTTTAATCCACAGTATGTTAACCAAGATGAAACAGTTTACCTCAAAGATAATGATAGGATAGTAAAATCCATACCATTGACCTTACTGAACATACTGACAATCTTGATCTTGAGTCCTCACTCCGTAAGAAATCCGACAACCTATAGGTCAATCATCCAAACCGTGGAATTTTCTTTATGGTCCATACTATTTGATAAGTAGGAAGTAGATAAGTTTTCATGGTCCTTGTAGCAAGTAAAAAAGTATGGTTCGTGATATGCACTATACGAACTCTGTTGGGTCAAGGTTTAAGAGGGAGGTCCGGGGCTAAATTTTAAAACCGATCTAGGAAACCATAACTTGCCCCAGTTAGAACATAAAGAGGGTTTTTAATCGTTTTTTCACCCGATTCACACCTAATTTCACTTCCAATATTACTCCCTCTATCATATACACCAACCTAATCCTAAATTTCAGAACATTTATCATCCAAATCAGCATAGACAACCTCCCACTTCGTAGAAACCCTATACATTACAACTACTTGATCTCGATCAAGAATTTGTGCAAGTGTATGTCACTTTTTGACCTTGTTTCATCCCCGAATCATCCACTAAGAATATTTTACTTGTAACTACTCTAAAATACAAGTTTATAGTACTAATTGAGTTATTTTTATACTGGGAATTTCTTATAAATTATGGGTTGATAGTTATATGCTTTATGAAATATGATTTGGAAAAATAAAATAGTTGAGGGAATATAGGGTTGACTCTTAATATTTGTGTCTTACCTGATGATATTATGTTTGGTTTTTAAAGGACAGTGGTGTGAGTGTGTTTACACCGTATGAGGCTGTAGGCATTATGATGTTATTGAACTTTGAAAATAAATAGGCATTGTTTTTCTCTCTAAGCCTCTACTATCCTAATCATTATAAAGGCTAAAGTTTGAGTAGCCACACATCGTATGATTTGTAAAACAAGAGAAGTCACAAAAGTTAGATGATCGTGATGATGGTTAATGCTATAAGAACTAAAAAAGTTTGAGCATGTTAATCCATAGTATGGTTTACAACTTCTCGAGACCATTTTGAAAGTCAGGATCGTATAATGGAGTAATATATTATAGCAGGCTAGAATGAACCTTCAGTTCAAGGTCTACGAGCAACAATATGGACCATAAGATTAACCCTATAGAGTGTACTGTTGGTCTTAGGGACTTGACAGAGGGTTCAAGTAAGGGAAAAAAGTATGACTCACAATACAAGCCACAGGATAAACCCTACAGACTATATTATTGTATTATACTATTGAACCTAAAAATCCTTGTTTTAGTACTCATACTACGGCCAATATAAAGGACAATAATGTGAACATCACAATCAATACTTTGAGTCATAACATTGAAACTGAAACTGGGGTATAAGAAAAATAAACCTACAGTTCACACCATAGCCCGTGGTATCAATTCAAAGGTCAGCAGGTCGAACTATACTATATAATTAAACATAATTTTTCTTTATTTTCTTTTTAATTCTAGTTCTAACATTTACCCATATAGGTAAAATCGATCCTAAGAAGAATACACCAAGAAAGAAGACATTGAGGAAGCAACCTCTAAAAAAGAAAAAAAACAAAAGGTTGAACATATCCTACATAATTTAGCAATAGATTCCTAGGCTAGAGGGTCCTCATATGTATTCTTAGTAAGCGATAAGGAAGAGCACTCACCTTAGTCGATGAGATAAACAACAAATAAAAAGTCCCTTATCATTGCAACATCCACTCCCTAGTATAACAAGGAAGTAGGCTCTTCAGTCACCACTAGTACCGATTACTAATCTACTTCAAGAGATAAGGGTTAGACTGATGTTTCGAATGATGAAGCATCATGGGAGGTCATATCACTAGCTTTCTATCCTAATTTAGAGAGGACTATGGAAAATAGAAAGAAAGAGTCAATGAGTGAGTAGTACTGTGTCCAGAGAATGAAGCTCATATTCATGAGAAATGATGCAAAAAATGATAGGGTACATTTGACCAAATTTATATGTGAGGATTCTTGGATCAACATAGCGTATTGGATTCTGATTCAGCGTCAAGGTTGTATTTAATAGATACCAGTTTTACTGGGTGGTAGACCTACCTAGTGAGTATAGTCTGACTTTGTTTCATGAGTTCTATGCTTGTTATACCTCTACACTACCAAAAATTGCTCCAAAGAAAAAGAATGTGTGGAAGAAATTTCATATTTTTTACAATATTGAGATTCGCGTATAGTTGGTTGTCATCTTAGAGTGCTCTATTAGGATATTTCTTTATGGGGATGACCTTGTAGTTTCAACTAATTACATCAAATTCCACCATAGGTTGAAAGCTACAGTGACTAGTAGTGTAATGAGATATATATAGGAGAGGATAGAGTTGATGTCATGGGTTGCGAGGCACTTTATTGAGTCCGGTTAGAATGCATCATGGGTATCAGCTTTGGTAGGGACTGAACAGGCCAATATATATGAGGCCTCTCTTACTTCTGCAGAAAAATTATAGTGGACTACTATTAGGCATTGCCTTAGCTCGAAGACCGTTATATCACTTTAACACCCAATAGAGTTGTGATCATGGCCAACATTATTGTTGGCTATGAGATTGACTTCCCTCACTTTATTTGCAAGGAGATGTGGGAGGGAGATACTTTTAAGGGAACTCCACTACCTTTACCTTATTTAATAAAAGATCTGATCTCTTATAGCGATGATCCTACTTTTAAGGCATTCATATTATGACTAAAGTCTCGTATGTATCCAATGCCACCCTAGGAGAGGACTCGTTCAACCATGTAGTATGAGTTAGAGGGAGGGCCTCATCCTCATTGGCCGATACACCGAGGACTTTATCCTTTAAGGATGCTGATGATGTATCTACTATTATTCTTTCGATTATGGAGGCCGAAGTGGATACTGATATAACTATTGGTTGTATTCCTTCGGCCACCATACTTATCAGGTTGATGCTACATATTTTGCAGCATCATTTCCTATTGTTATTCCTGCTAGTGGATTGGTCATCGTATCATATTATCTATTGCATAAGTAGACAGAGATTATCATCGATGTCACTGATTTTTGTACCACTACTCGATCATGTATTTTGGATAAGATTGATGCATCTAATAAGAAGATAATAACGGTGCATAACCATAATGTACAATATTTACATAGCAGGATGGATGCATTCCAGAAGAGGACATTCGATAGATTGGAAGAACTAATGGTCTATAATTTAGAGTCCCTCTAGGATGAGCTAGTAGACATTTAGGATGATATCCCTGATCTTCAGTATTGGCCTGAGCCAGTTATATATGCTTCATCACTTGGAATAGAGGAGGTGGTGTAGACTTTAAGGTAGCGATTTGATTTTTATGTTGATGATAATCCTCCCATCTCAAGATTGAAGAGTAAAAGGCCAATCGAGGGTTGTGTTGATGAGAGTTCAAAGAGGACGCGGTGGTAGAGGTCTTATGACTTTATAGGATAGTGTTGGATGTTTTGGAGAAGTTCCATGTATAGGAGATTATTAGGGACCTTATAGAGAGGGCACAAATAGAGGCAATGTGGTCATTGAGTGCGGTGCCACCTTCTTCTGGGAATATTTCTAAAGTTATTATTACTACGATATTTGTGCAGACCAATTTTGTTTTACTGCAAGGGTCTTCTGTGGTTGATGTTAAGGTACCTATGGGTACCGTTGCTAATGTTCTAGTACCAGAAGGCATCACGGTTGTTATGCACAATGACCCTTCAGATGAGACCATATCATTAATGCACCGCCTACCGATCGTACAAACTTTGAGACTACAGGGGTTGTTGCTGATATACCCCTATCTGAGAGACCAGCTACTTGTACCTAGGTTGCCACATGTATGTTCTAATCCCTTATTCTTTCTTGGGTATGTTCATTATGGAAAATTCACCTGTTTTCGAATGGGGCCAGGCAACTAAAAATCTAGGTTTTTTGTTGCCATGTTTCTTTTCCCCTGAGTGAGATATCATAATACAACCAACATGTATATGTTTTATGTAGGTTTAATTTAATTTTGTTTTGTGTTTGATGTTTAAAAGCTAACTTGGTTGAGTTTCATGAAGTCTAGTTCTGATTTAAATAAAAAAGAACTTGGATTTTTATGTGTAGTAAAATTCACCCCTTTGAAAATTTTTACATGCAATAGATACACTCTTTGTGCTAGTTAACCTTTAAGATCTCTGCTGATATTGTAAATATTGACTGGTTGATTAGAACTTATTTTAGTACTAATTCTTACTAACTGATAGTAGGTAGTATAGCAATATACAACGAGAGTTGAAGGTTGTATATTTTCCAGTCCCCGTGTATGTATAAACTAGAACTTTCTTGGTTTGTAACAACAAAGGTTGTAGGATAGTTGACTAGTAAATAATCATAGGCTATTTTTATTTACTTAGTCCACTAAAGCTAAAATTATCCTACCAAATGACATATGTAACCCTTAATCTCTGTTTGAGCCTATAAACCTTTTTCTTGTTTAACCCTGTTAGCATCACCATTTTGATTTTAGACTTCCTCATTTTGCCCCTGTTTCCTCTGCGGACACTGCTTCTCAAGTCAAGCTAGAAGCTTAATTTTAGGGTGTCTTGAATAAGGATGGCAATAAAAATAGTCATGAGATAAAATATAAGTGTTAGAAAAAGCAAAAGAAGAAAAAATAGGCGTGGTGTAAAATTGAAGAGAAAGAGAAAACATGTTGAAAATTATAAAAGTACTAAAAATTTTCATAAAAGGAGATTATAGAAAAGAAGAAAAACACAGCATCTATATTTCTAAAAGGATAAAAAAAGGGGGGAAATCAATACTAGCAATGACTAGGTGGATTAAATAGTGTAGTGGCAAGGAGGGTTAGTTATAATTTCAAAAATGTACCAATCCCAAGCCTGAGCGTACATTACACCCAAACCTAGGTATTTAAAATAAGGGCAATCCTATGGTCAGTGTACATGCCCTGGGTTGACTTCTATTGTGAGAGTAAGCGCATTTGTGTAGTCCAAAATATGTTTTTGATTTTATATAGGAGGAATTTGTTGTTGAGAGATCATTTTTTCAATATTGGTTCGATCAATGTTTCTGATGTATATTCTATTATCTGTTAGTATTGCAATGTCATCCATAGGTCATAATGTGCTAATTTTTATAGATTGGGCAATACGTGGATAGTTCTATAATTTAGAATGGAGGGTGTACAAAAATATGTGTTCAAGGTCATTGACTATTGTATATTGACTATTATTCCTCTACTTAGTCACCGGTCTTTTAATGACCCTGAAGGTTATTTTTTTCTTCATATGCTAAATTACTATTTTATCCTTTTCTAGAGTTTCTCAAGTCATATTTGTTCAGTATATGGCGTTGGATTTGACATCGGAGCTAAAAAATTTGATCTTTCAGAGTTTTTAAGTTTTTGGGAGCTTTTGTATGTAAATGGTAGCTTTAGACGTCATTTGGAATTTTGAGTCTTGGAATGGAATTTTGTCATTTCCATTAAATTTGGAATGTTGACATTAGTCTTGAAGTACCTTGGTTTTTATTTTTGGATTTCCATGTTGATTACTCATTATATAGAATAAAATTTAGTTTTTAGACCAAAGTTTTTCTTTCATCGACATATGATCATCGGATGCTCATAATCGAGTTCAATCAGTTTCATTGGATTCAAGAGTTCATTGTTAAGCTAGGTAAAGGTTCAAAATATTTTTTGGATGTTCGGAGTGTGTTTTCACATTTTTAGTAAAGTTTTCATTTTTAGCTACCTTGGAGGGTAACGAGCTAAGGAGGTCTTGGATTCACATTCTCTTTGTTCTATTGAGTCTGGAACATCAAATTTAGTAGGGTAGCATTTAAGGTTTATCTACATGGGGTTCTATACGAATCCCTAGGGTCCATTCAGAGACTAAGTTTCATGTGTAAGTTGTTGTCATGATCATTTGTTGGTGTAGGTCTCTGGACCACTTTAAGAACGAGTGTTCCTGATAGTCGAAATTGCTTAGGTCCTTTTAGTAGAGTATTGTGATTGCGTAGAGTAAATTATTTCTCCCATTTAGTTTTCTCATCGTGATAAATCATGTTAGGATCACATAGTGTTACCTAAAAACAGTGACCTGGGAATAAATCCCAAAGTCACGAGCTCAGTCTCATGAGAAACTTGTTTTTCAACAAAAACTTTTGAAAGTCCATTAACTTTGGACCCGATTTCATAACAGTAGATATAGGTATCAATCTTCGTATTTTCGGACATATAATCATATTTGACTAGACTTTGTAAGAAGAGCACCCAACACGAAGGAAAGTCCCCGTTTTGATAGATGTTTCTCATTTAAGGCACATAGGGGCTTTACCCTTTCTTAAAACTTTGTAGAACGTTGTTGTGCATATTTGTTTGTTCTAATTAGGTGTAATAAAATAATTTAGGGGTGTTTGTATAGAGTTGTAGATAATGTCTCACCCGTACACCAGATTCAAGCATGCGGGGTGAAAACCAAGTAACAAAAATAGGTAAATAATTGACTACTTTATTGTCCTGGTTAAGTAAGTAATGATATTGTTATATCCATAAGACGTTGTATTACATGTATTTGTTTCTTTATTACTTTGAATAATCCCATGATGCCTAATATGTCTTTTATGACTTTGATTAGCCACATTTCATTGTCCTTATCATGGAGAACTTCAGTATCTTGATTCACATTGATTTCCATTGTTTCACTTGACATATATTTGAGTTGTTCACCATTTGCATGACTTGCATACATGATACTTGATACACACACCATGGATGAGGCACTACTCTGGTATGGTAAGGTAAGGATACTTTATATACACACCATGGAGAGGCACCATTTCGACATGGTAAGGTAATGATACATGATATACACACCATGGATGAGGCACTATTATGGCATGGTAAGGAAATGATATTGATATAAACTCACTGTCTGAGGCATAATTCCGGCATGGTAAGGTACATAAGATAGACTTGATTTTTCTATCATTGCATCGTATTGCATTGCACACATATGGATGGAGTGCCTATTTATTTCTTATGTATATTGTTGATGGGTTCCTTTTTCCTTGTTTTTGAGATGATATTGTGAGCCTAAAATGACTAGATTAGTCATGAGCTATTGAAAAATGATGAGAATCATGAGAAAATCTCTAATGTTATGAATTGAAGGTAATTGATGGATCTAGATGAGATCAATTTTATGAATTGAAGGTAATTGATGGATCTAGATGAGATCAATTTTATGAGATACTTGAAATTGTTTTGCTACATACTATGTTGGCCTATTCTTATTAGTGTCCATTGCACTAGTTTCACTTTCGATTGCATTAGATGTACCTTTTCCTACTGCGACCAATCTTCTGGAATGAAGACAAATCGAGGTCTCATGGAATCCACCTATAAGGACTTAGAATAGTAAGTAGGATTGTTAGCATGAATTTTCAAATGGACTCGAGAGGGAGGCCACCTTTGAATGCTCTATGTACTAGTTCACACCATATATGAAATGAGTAAGTTCACTTGAAGGTTGATACATCATTGACTTGTTCGATAATTTTTGGTTGGAATTTTTTGTCTTGGATTAGTATTCGTTGAGGTATAAATTAACTTGGTTGGTAAATTGCAAGTTCAAAGTTCATATTTATATTTAGGATTATCCTTACATTGTGTAACTTGTCATTTAATCTCCATACAAACATCTGGCTAAATTATGATTTGAAGCTAGTGGTCCGTAGGATTATGGCTGGGATGATAGAATTCGTAGGTGTTCTTCATTATTTTGCTTGAGTGCCGAGTCAAGAATACTTTCCCAGTACCCTTTGTTTATTTGATACTCACTCCCTTGCTTTCTACACTTCTGTAGGCTAGGAGTCCAGAGTCGTGTGATCATTTTCCTTATGATCAATTCTAAGGGTTTTAGATTTGAGATTCAAGGGACTTTTTCATCATTTTATAGATGCTTGAATACCTTTTAATTTTGTGTTTGGTCCAATTAAGGATCTAAGACATTGTGACCATGTGTTCACTAAGGCTATGTACTTCTTTTATTAGAGGCATGTACACCGTGACACCAGTTTTTGGATGTTCTAAAGATGGATTTTGACCCTATATCTTCTCAATTTATGAGTGGGTTATTATTTTCCTCAGTAACCCTTATAGTATTGTTTATGATTACTTGTGTAGATCGGTACAGAGAGAGACCACAACATATATAGGAAATTGTTCCCTTCCTTCTTTCATTCTTGTCTTTATTAGTCCATTCGTGTTTTGAGATAAGGTTGTTTTATAGTAGATGGAATGCACTATATTAGCAACCAAGGTAAGCCTGGCCTCGCTCCTATTGAGGATACACCCGTTAGGGGTAGGGGTAAGAAGTGAGCCGAGCTAAGTTTCACGAAGTTGCACTGACACGAGGTCAATATAGAGTAGCTACTCCAGAGCTACTGATTCATGTGGTTGGGGGATAGGAACCTACCGATACTGTTGCTACTCCTTTATTCAAGAGAATTTACTCAGGGTATTAGGGAAATTAGAGTACTTTCTCCATGTTACACCTAGGCTTTTAGCATTGTATTAGGGCATAGACCCTAGAGCAGTAGCAACTGATTATGGTGGTTTGGTAACAGGTCGGTCATCCACCAACAATTCTTAGAGACGAAGGTCTACAGATACCTGACATTGGAGCCTTGGTGGTCCTTGGTACAACTATGTTTGACGAAGAGCAGCAGGAAGATGGACCCTCTTACTTTTTAGGATGACAGGGCAGATAAGGCCGTGGAGTTCTTAGCCACTTGTCGAGAGTTACCTAAAAGTATGAGACTCGTGAATTCATATGGAGTGCTTTATAAATTTGTTCAGTTGTTCGGGCTAGCCCGTTAGTGGTGGCTCCTATATATATATATATATATCAGATAGGCTAATTGTTTTATGTCATTATAGATAGACATGCATAGGACTTAGAGCATATATAGTTGTAAGAGTGATCTTTTGAAGAAGTCATGTTAGAGCTTATACATCAGATAGCATGAAGACACGTAGGGAGTATCCTTCGGCATGAATCCAGAAAACCTATGATAGTAAGAAATAAAGATTGTATAACTGAATACTATTGAATAAAAAGGGGTTATAAAATTAGAATGCCATGACCCGATTCCCCAGATCATGATGGTACCTTCTATCCCACCATTAGGAGAACCAACCCTAGCTCGAAGCTGAAGCAAAGAGAAACTATACCAACATCAAAACGCATAAATACTAGTAAAGTAAGTAAGAAGAGAAAAGATCTAATAAAAATATATTGGGGTAGAAACATCCCTTTGAGTGTGTGAGAGGGTAACTAGTGTAGGTTTAAGGATTTGACTCATGGTGATACAATAGTAATAGAGTATGAGGCTTAATTTTGTGCTTTCTTCAAGATTTGTTGATTCACTAATAAGGGAACCCGCTGAGAGGATTTGCCACTTACTTAGGGGATAGGCCTATACCATTTGTATGTCAGTGTTCAGTTTGGCACATTTGGGGGCATCTATTGCTTAGATAGTTGGTGTGTCCAAGGAGGCCGATTTGATCATACGTGACGAGATTAGGTCTAGGGGTAAGAAGTCATGTTCTTCTTATTAGTATTCAAGTTGTAAACCTTAAGGTAGGATTTCATTCAAGAAAGGCGGATCCATTCATCGTCAGAGGTCGATCCAGGTTGCAATGTAGTCTTCAAAGAGTGAATATATAGTTATGAGTCTTTAATCCATGTTTGGGCTTCTTAGGGTTCCCAACATGGATAGGCTAGGCCTACTGGTTAATCCAGTTAATTTTATCAAACATAACATCCTATGGCATTGAAATCATGTTATACCTGTAGGGATCTGGGCCATTTGCAGAGGACCTTCCCACTTAGAATGCAGGGGGTACACCATCGTATTTCTCAGGTTCCAACTAGAGCATCATCACCGCTGTGAGGGGTTAAGCTAGAGTATTGACAAATAAAAGTGGTCAGACTCTTGGTAGTGGTAATAGTAGTGCTATGGTTCCTGTAGGAGTTGGTAAAGGATATGCTCCTTCAGGAAGTAATAGGGGTTATTGTTATTCTTTCCCAAGAAGAATAGAGGTGGAGTCCTCAAATTTAGTGATTATAGGTATTATTCTTGTATTCCACCAACCTGCTTCAGTATTATATGTTCTAGGTTATACTTATTCAAATGTGTATACCTAGTTGCTATTGCATTTGATATGATGATTGATTCTCTACCTACTCCTATCTGTCATTCTACACCCATAGGATATTCCTTAGTAGTGGATTGGGTGTACCGATCCTGGGTTGGTTCAGTGGTGAGGTATGCTAGTTTGTTATATTTTACCCTTCTTAATATGTTAGAATATGTTATCATTCTGGGTATGGATTGAATTTCTCCTCACTGTACAGACTCTGGTTGCTATTAAGAAATAGTTACCTTAGAGATGTTGGGTACTTCTGTGATTGACTAGACAGGTTCTATGGTTTAATATCTTACTAGGTTATTTCTTTCCTTCATTCCCAGAGGATGATCAATAAAGGTTGTGTCTCTTATTTGTCTTTCATATGTGACACCAATGTTGATACTCTTCCATTGGATTCGGTGCTAGTTGTTTTTGAGTTTTTGGATGTCTTTGCGTCTAATATTTTAGGTGTTCCCACTAATAGGGACATCGACTTTGCTATTGATATGGAGTTGGGCACTAATCCTATTTCCTTTACTCCTTACTATATGGCTCAGACTGAGTTAAAGGAACTAGAGGAGAAGCTTCAGGTTTTTTCTTGATAAGCAGTTTATTAGACTTTGTGTATCTCCATGGAGTTCTCCTATTTTTTTTTATGAAGAATAAGGACGTATTATGAAGATAAGCATTAATAACAGACAGGTTAATTAGGTTACTATCAATAATAAGTATCCACTACCTCAGATTGACAACTTATTCTATCATCTACATTGTGCTTCAGTGTTCTCAAAGATTGATTGGAGGTTTGGCTATCATTTTTTGTGGATTAGGGTGTCATATATCCCTAACACAACCTATGGGCATTACAAGTTTCTGGTTATGTATTCGGACAGACTAATGTCCTCACTACGTTTATGAAGCTGATGAATGGAGTGTTTCGGCCTTATTTGGACTTCTTCATGATTATCTTTGTTGATGATATATTGGTCTATTCGAGTAGTGAGGTGGATCATGTTCAGCATTTAAGATTAATTCTCCAGCATCTGAGAGAGGATCAGTTGTATGCAAGTTCACTACATGTGAATTTTTTCTTAGCTTAGTATCATTCTTGGAGCACGTAGTGTCCAAGAAAGGTATCATGGTCAATCCGGCAAAGATTGAGGAAGTTTGTGGTTGGACTAGGCCTAATCCCCTATAGAGATTTGTAGCTTCACTAGCTTGGTAGGGTACTTTTGTTGATTTTTTTAGGGGTTTTCATTTACTTTAGATCTATGGACTTGGTTGACCCAACATAATATTAGTTTTCAGTGGTATGATGAGTGCGAGGAGAGTTTTCAAAGGCTTAGGTCCTTATTAACTTCATCCTTATAATAACCTTGCATGTTTAGGATGAGTCCTTCATTGTTTATTGTGATGCTTCTTGGGTTGGTTTTTGTTGTGTGTTGATGCAAATGGGAAAGTTTATCGCTTATGCTTATAGATAGTTCAAGACTCATGAAAAGAACTACCCTAAGCATGATATTGAATTGGTGGCCGTAGTGTTTGTATTGAAGTTATGGCATCACTATTTATATGGGTTTCATTTTGAGGCGTTCGCCCATCACAGGAGTCTTTAGTAATATTTCCAGTCAGAGAAATTTAAACTTGAGGCAGTGATAGTGGATCGAATTTCTAAAGGATTATGACATAACTATGCTTTACCACTTAGGGAAAGACATTGTTTTAGCTAATACATTGAGTAGAAATCAGCTAGTACGGGCAGCCTTACTTCGATTTGAGTGGAGATGTGACCTTTGGCCCGAGAGGTTAAAAGTTTTGTAAAATAGTTTTGTTTTCTTGTGGATTTCAAATAGTAGAGATATCCTTACTTTTGTTGAGTCTCGTTCTTCTCTCATGTAGAAGATTAAGGGAAAAAATTTGAGGATGAAAAATTATGTATCATTAGAGATAAAATGATTAGGGGAGAGGCAAAAGAGGCTTTTCTTGACCCAAAGGGTGTCTTCAAAATTGGTAGCTAGGTATGTGTGCCTAAAGTTGGTGACTTGACTAAATTGATTATGAGAGAGGAACATAGTTTGAGGTATTCCACTCATTCAGGAGAAGAAAAGATGTACTGTGATTTCAGCCAGCACTACGTGAGGTGTGGCACGAAGAGGGTCATAGATGGGTTAGTATCTAGATTCTTAAACTATTAGGTTCTAAGTTTGAGCATCAGAGGCCAGGAAATGTGTCATTGAGGATACCTATTCCTTCGTGGAAGTGGGAGAGGGTTACCATGGATTTATTTGTGGGTTTTCCTAAGACTGTGGGCGGATATGATTATATATGGGTTGTTGTGGATTGATTGACTAAATTTTCCCATTTTATTCTGGTTAAGGTTGATTAGTTGACTAAGAAGATAACAATTATATACCATAGTAAGATTGTGCAGTTTCATAGTATCCCTATTTATATCATTTCTGACTGAGGGTCCTTGTTCAGTTTGCATTTTTGTAGATCTTTAAAGCATGAGTTATGAGCCTATATTGATATCAGTATGACTTTGGACCATCAGAACGATGGACAGTCTAAGCGTACTATCAAGGGGTTGGAGGATCGGCTTTGTGCCCGTGATTGATTTTGGGGATCATTAGGATAAGGATTTACCTTTTACGGAGTTTTCTTATAGCAACTATTATTAATCCAATATTGAGATGATACCTTTGGAGGCCTTGTACGGTTGGAAATGTAGGTCTCCAATTGGTTGGTTTGATGCTTTTTAGGTGAGATACCTCAATATGGACCTTCTTCATGATTCCATGTAGAAGGTTTGGGTTATTCAATACTAACTATTGACAACCCATAGTAGGCATAAGAGTTATGAAAACCATCGGGTCTGATGATACCACTCTATCATGAATCGAAACTCGAAATATGATTGCGTCTACAACCCTCTTATAGACAAGCCTATCCCTACAACCCAGATCTACTTGTGGTGGGCGATAAATGATCACAAACAAAAAGAACAGAGAATAACATGATCAAAATGTACAACAGCGGAAGAAAAATGAGTATATATACAACCCAAATCCAAAACCCTGGTTTTAATGGCATACAAAGGTGCTAAATAGAGTAATCAAAAGAGAAATATATACAAGCTCAACTCCTATGAATAGTACTACATAAAGTCTTCCATGAAAAAAAAAATAGACCATGCTATAATAGCATGGACGCCACGATTAGCTTGAACATCAAATCTCACTATATTCTCCGCAGATCAACAGTATATACCCAGTACGATCACATTGTCTCATATAACCCCTAATAGTATATGCATAAAAAATGGTATAGAAGTGAAACATGAGTACAAAACAAAGGTGCCCAGAAGGCCTTATTGGCCAACCGTGCAAAAATAAAATACAAGTAAAAATGGAAAGGAAAATAAAAAAGGTCAATAGCTATAAGTAAGAAATATAAAACTAACTATTAAATGCAGAAATAGGTAAGAAGAGCAGATGCCAGCTACTGCTAACAGAAAAAAAGTACATGAACTAAATAGATAGTCTAAGAACGACTATTGTATCGGAATAATCAACTATTTTGTAGGACCAAAAATAAATGGAGAAAATGTACCCGAACTCCAACTTTGTATACTACAACCAAATATTAAATACGATAGTAACCGCAAGTAATAAGGCGTAATATTGAATAAAAATAAAGTAAGGAATAACTTTAACTAACACGGCCTCCATAAGACCACTGCATACAAATAAATGGAGAAAACAAAAACCTACCTAACGCCCCATACCGTGGGTAGCATACAACACAACAATACTCATATTGGCTACCCCCTTAGGATTGATAAATACAAACACCGTGAGTTGAATGAAAAAATTGGGGTTCATGGATCTATATGAACATTATGGTCCCTGCCAGAAGGTTTGTGCCTCAATAGTGTCAACAGTAGAGTCCGCGCCCCATTAGTGTCAATACTGGGGTCCATGACCCTTAGTGGAAAATTCAGTGGGGTCCCTGACCCTCAGTGCCAATAGTACCAATAAGTGCAAATAATTCCAATAATATAACTCTATGGCAGTTAAGAAAGCCTTGTTTCATTTATATTGTTAAACTTGGGTCATACCATTATGTGGTCGTGGCGTAAGCATACCTATAAGTAAGAAAATCCTTTTTTAGTTATTAGTCCAGAAACCATCCATTTGTGGATAAGTTGGTCAATATATTTTTA
>JBDJHY010638438.1:0-16178 GCA_039654485.1 Withania somnifera | reverse complement strand
ATTCGTACAACTTCTTCATATTACATAAAGATTTAGCAAAAATTAGATGTACTTCTATTGGATCTTACACCTCCCTTATCGGTTATATTTTCAGAGAAGAACGTATCTAGCATAGAATGAAATGCATAACATTATTTGCGATTAAAGGGTGCGACATATTTTCAACATGCTAGGTCGATCACACAACTCTATTGAAGTTCCTTTTCCATGTTAAGTTTCTATAAGTTTGGCAATTTACCTTTTCAACTTTTTATATTTGATGGAGCTTATTCTGTATAAAGTTTTCTATGATAAAAGAGACAACCATCTTATTAAGTAATGATAACGAAATACAATATCATATATTGTCTTAGTTTTTGTTACCAAAGTGAATTACTATGAAAAATCAATAGGTGCTTGGTAGTTTAAATTACTGAAGAAAGAATTAAATTGCAAAATAGGAAGTTGAATTGGAACTATTACCAAAGTATCTGATTGCAATGCCTTGATATTTATGATAGTAATTAGCAAATTCTTAAAACAGGTTAGTCACCACCCAATACTGATTGCCTATTAATGTGAAGGTAGAGGATGGAAATTCTGGGCTAACAGTAATCTTAACTCAAAATTTTTGGGGAGATCAATTCAACTTGATCTTTTTGGAACACTAACCTTAGAATTCAACTATGGGGAGATCTTCCAGTGGAGAAAGGTTGGAAGAACCTCATGTTGATCATTGTGCAGTTTATAAGATAGTTTGGTTGTTGTGGAAATTATTTTGTTTGTTCAATTTGAAACTTTAATATCCTCAGTTCACGACAAGTATCTACAATCTTATCCTTGGTAATACATTGTGTTCATCATGGTATAATGCATATACATGGCAATCATCAATACTGATGAAAGATCAAGTTTAAACAGCCATCCATTATTGATCATAATCCTATCAGGTAAATGAGGAAAAATCCTATAATTAGTAATAATGTCTTATTTTTGTCTACTCTTCCCCTGGTAACTAATGTCTATACATTTAAATTTTGTTGTACTATTGTCTCGATATTCAAAATTCAATCTAACTCTAAAGTCTCATGGATTTGTTGAAGATGTTTCCCGGAAAAAAGTTGCCACATTATTCAGAAAGTTGAACCAGAGCATGCACTATATTGATGGAGACTGGGTCAGTAAGCCTAAGGATTTATCTTATTTATCTTTATTGTGTAAAAGGAATAACCACCCCCAAATCTCACTCAGTAAGACCTATCTTCTGTTGCTATTGCACTGAATGAGTAACTTTAGGACTTAAATTACAATAGAGTGTTAATGAAATCTTCACGTGAAAGATCAATTTCCTCTTTTATGTTCAGCTAATCGTTGTTTATAAGCTTGCCTAATGTGTGTTTTTAATCTTGAACAAAGGAGAAGCTCCAAGCTACAGATTTAAGACTTGTACCCGATCAGCGACATATAGAGAATGGGGAATACGATAAGGCAAATGTTGAGAAGTTGTGGTTAGAGATGCGATAGAGAATAGTATGTCTTCTTCCACTTGAGTCTTATTTTGTTCTATATTCATTTTTTACTATTTATGATTCTTATTTAGTCCTCAAAAATTTTATCTATCAGATAACTCAGACTTCTTATGTGCCTGACATTCTGATCATCTCATTGGGTTTGTCACTCTTATTAATGGAATCACAAAGTTGTATTCATAGGTCCTACATGTACCTCTCAGTGAATTGTTTGTCCTTGAGAATGCATCCATTTCGGAGTCTCTTATAGGAATCAATATGGTTTTTGAATCTCGTGCTGATTTTTTTATCTCTCACTCGTCGTCTTAGAAAGCTGAATTTTATCAATTTCACATAGGTAATTTTTATATTCAGTCTACTACCAACCAGAAACTAGAATATACAAACAAGATAACCTACTAAGGTTACTTCTATTATTCTGAATTCTATTTGAGAAACTATTTCCTGTGGAGATAACATAACTGCTTTGCAAAGTAGAAAAATACAAGTTACCCAGAGATCATGGAAATGTCACACATGACCAAAGCTAAAGTTTTACCTATGGCGTTGTAGGGTAACGCTAAAATTTTACCTATGGATTTGATATAATATATCAGTTTTGAGTCAAATTTTGTACTTGTGTATTTAAATTTAACTTAATATGTATAACAACTTATCAAAAAACCTAATAAGCTACATTTTCTAGAATGAGAACCCATAAATTATAGTAGTGGTAAATTTCTTACAGTTGTTTTCGTTATACTTGTTTGAACTTTACATGTCGCATAACATAGTACTTACTAAACCAACCATGAATACTGTGATTTCTTGCTGCTAATGCGGAGTATGTACTTTATTGAAACAACCATGAATACATTATCATTCTGCATAGCTATTTGCATATTAATTGAACTTACAGAGGTTCTTCATTGTGAAGCACCGAGTTTCATAATCGTTGCAATGAAACTGAGTGTAAAGTTAAGTCTTGCAATGCAACCGAGTTAAGGTTGCAAAGTTTAAACAAAACTGTCATTAGTTCTTATGTTAATAGATCTTAATTGCTTAATAACATAAGAAAGGTGTAAAAAGAACTATCCTGCTTATAGTTTTTGCTTTTCGGTGCGAAGGTTTAAGTCCAAATGTTTATAGTTTCTACAGTTTACTAACCAAAGTTTGTTTTTGGTTAAAACAAAGTTTAATTTACATACTGTAATAATTTTATTATTTAATGGTGTTATCTAATGTACTCTCTGATGTGTATACCAAGGTTTGTTGTAGTAGATGTCTTATATGTTCTATTTCCCTAAGATAAAAGGAATTGTAGACCCTTTTATTCTTATTTTTTCATGGATAAAATTACTGTCGGTTAGCTCATTGTATATAATACTTCGATGTATGACAGTTCTTTCTAGATATTTGATAGGGCTAATAAGCTTTGAGAGACTCAATAACTTTGAGTGGTCGATACTGCCAAGAGTTTCTAAAAGAAATGGATGATCTTCAGTGCCTCCAACCAACTCATCAGCCATGTGTTAATGGGCATATGGAGAAGATTAAGGAAATGATAGCTAAGAAGCTCATATTAGATAATCTCTTCGAAAACTTGTTCTGACATGATAAAGTTTATTGATATGATCCCTCACATTTTATCCCAGTATTGAAATTCTACTTGAGCAGAGCAAGGTTTGTTTCTGTTAAAATATGCTATTGCAGTTTTCTAATGCAAACTTTTCTCTTATTTATTTATTGTGGATTGTAGTTTTGATTGACTCCATCTTTAGATAGATATGATTTTTGAATACTCTTGTACCATGAAATTTTGTTGGTACATAGTCGCTTAAGCAAAGCGAAAGGAACGAGATTGATTACGGAAGTATGTCATTTTGAATCTTTGATAGTATAGGATATCAGATTCATCTTGTTGTGTTTATTTGACGTTATATGTGGTTTCTCCTTCTCTAAGTTCAATAACATAGATGCTCATCTAGTTCTTTAATGCAGACTTGTTTCTCATACACTACTACTTTGATTTAGAAAAAAAACCATAAGAACGACATTCCATGAGAGTATGCTTTGCACTGAAAGAGAGACTGAAAAATTTATTTATATAATGAGAGAAAAGTATATGTCGTAAGGATGAAAACCTAGGATAGCGGAAGTAAAACTCAGTGTTGGATAAGAGAAAAGTCCAAAATATTGCTTAAAGTGTGCAATGATATTATCTTTCTATCTTAGGTTTACCTTAAGCTGCTTTTTGTTTTTCTCTTTTTTCCGGATATACTCTGTGTCCTATTAATGCTAATGATCTTGAGGTGTCACCTACAGCTAATGACTAATGGTTATGCATACAAAATTGTTTTATTTCTCTGTTGATAGTTTTGCAGAGTATGGTCGGTTATCTGGACGAAAATTAAAAGATAATCGAGCTGGAGAACGAGTTAAAGTTGATTCAAGAAGAAAGAATCCTTCTAATTTTGCCTTGTGGAAGGTGGGAAGTTTTCCTTTAGATTTGTAGAAAGTTACTCTTGTAGATTTAAAAGTCAATTTCATTTATTTGCAGGTTGTAAAGCCTGGTGAACCAAGTTGGGAGAGCCCCTGGGGTCGTGGAAGACTAGGTTGGCATATAGAATGTAGTGCAATAAGTGCACAATATCTGACACATTCCTTTGATATACATGGTGTTGGAATGGACTTGACTTTTCCTCACTATGAAAATGAGATTGCGAAGAGTTGCACTGCTTGCTGGGAGAGTAATGTTAGCTAATTGATGTATAATGATTTTGTGAACATATATGGTAATAAAATGTCAAAATATTTGACGAATTTCTGCACTATACTTGAGGTAGAATGTAATCATTAGCTCCTGTCTTAATGTGGTTTTTTCTTTTTATAATTTTATGGATCATAGCATGCCTATTTTTTAGGTTTCAATTATACTGTCATGTTGAATTGAAGTACTTTTTTTTGGGGAATCACTTACTCAATATTAGAAAAAGAAATTGCTTCAGAATCCATGTTCAGAGAAAGAAATTGCTTCAGAATCCATGTTCTACATTTATCAGGTGAGAAAAAACATTTATAAATATAATTTTAATACCTCTTAGTCAATCGCTCTTACCATTAACAAAAAAGGTTAATTATTTTCTTCTTGATGATTGATACAACCGATTCCTATGTAATTTTTTGTGTTCCTCTTCAATTTTTGTCTGTCCATTCATGTTTCTTTTAGATCTGTGGTCAAGGTTCTTAGAATTGTGATTCTATTGCTACTTTGTATGCACAATAGCTGAACTGAGTAATATGATTTTTGAGCTTATGTCTATTCAGCAACTTACTAGTTAAAATGGAAATAATGAAAGGTTGTTTTAAGTTTATATATATATATATATATGAGCTTATACAATGGTGTTATCTAAGTATAAAGGCGACGAAATGTACTTAGAAACAAAATAATATTACATTTCCATTTTCCATTGACTACACTTGTTGTACCCCATTTTATACACTAAACAATGTTAGTTTGGTATTTCGTTCATATTTAGAATATCTGAGAAAAAAAATTCTTTTTTAAACACATGTGTCATGAAATTATTTCAAAATAGAATGAACCTTGAGGGAGTAATACATAATACAATATTTCTTATATGTTTAGTATTACACTGACAAGCTGACAAATTTATTCTATTATTTCAGGTCATACAATTTTACGTTTGTAAAGTTTTCATTCGAATAATTCCAATATGATGAAGAGTTGCAAAAATTATTTGGAGACATTATTCAACAAGTTTGGCTATATTAGTTCAAACAGTACACAAGTTTGTGAGACTGATGCAATTATTTAGTACTGTTGTTTATTTGAATTTAATAAGCTATACTTTGTTTTATGTTTTAATACTAATAAAATTCTAGCAATTGGCAAACATTGTTGTCATTAAAAGCTTGTTACTTTTATTATAAATTTATTTAAATTTCATGACCACAAAATGGATGCTAAAGGTTGAAATTAATACATTTACAAGAGATACTATGGATTTTATAATTGTCACTAAATATTTGTTGCTAAAATTATATATTTTTAGCAGTAATTTCATTGGATTTACTGACAATAACAATGGATAATAAGCATAGTTAGCGATTATGGATCAGATTTAGCAGCCAAATAATTATCTGCAAATAATTTCCATTAAAATTAGATACTCTTAGCGGCAATGTATTTGGATTTATCAACGTAATAATGAATGATAAAAGAGCATGGTTAGCCATTATGGATTGGATTTAGCAACCAAATATTTTCTGCAAACAATTGTTGTTAAAACTAGTAGTTATTAGAGGAAATAGAACATATGTTTTACTAACTTTCGTAACAATGGATGCCAAAGTCTTTAGCGATGCTCGAATTAGTGGCTAAATATCAATGATTGGTAAATAATTTAACGTCAATTGTTAGTGCCGCTAAAGCTATTTTTAATTGCCACAGAAGCATAATTTTGTGGTAGTGACATTTTATCTGGTCATAGCTTACACAAAACCTTATTACACTTGGTCGTTTTCTTTTACTCATCTGCTTACAATGGGTTCACAACTGCATTCAAAAACCACAGAGCAAAGCCTAAATCTTTCTATTCTTGACTATTTTATAGTTTGCTCATATTTCATACTTAATCTTTCTGATGTACTAACTTGATACCTACATACCACCACAAAATCTGTATTACACCATTCTCATTATACCCCAGACAACACATAAGAATTTATCATATGACTACTTACTGAATATATACATAACACTTGTTAACACACTTATCATTGACTATACCTTTTTTACTTTCTAAGTTTCTGACTTCACATGCCTAGCTCTAAGATCATTCTACCACATAAGATTTTGGATCATACTACTCTAATACATACTTTCCACTAAAAGTATAATCAATATTGATGAGATCCACTCTGATGGAAACTAGGACTAGCTGCTTATACCACCTCGAATATGAGGCATAGTTGAAAGAGTTAGAGAAACACATGGATCTTTAGAAGTTTCTTAGGGGACTTCTCTACTACATAAACTAGTGTATGAAAGAATGATAAATTGTTCTTAACTATCTGTAATTATTGATTTATAGTGGTGCGGTTGTCACAACCATAAATAAGATTCTACTAACATGGCTTTATAGACTAATTAGGACACTTGAATTTTATGCTCTGATACCAAGTTTTTTCATGCCCAAGCAAGCTTCTTCGTATAAATCATAAGCATGAGACAGGAAGCATAAACTAGAAATAGAATATATAATGCTAAAATTGGGCAAAAAACTGAACATATTTATTAAACTAAAATAAGATAAACAATTTTTATTGTTTGGGAAATTTATGTATAATAGACTACTTAAGTTGTTTGAGTAACTGTCTATCTATAAAGCCTCTACTGAATGCTGATGAGCTACGGGTACAAATCCAAGCTAACTCTAAATACTATGACTAACTTACGTAAAAGAAACAGGAGTATACAACAATGTAGATGAACACTGGACCTCGAAAGATGAGGACTCACCCATAGATGGTTGGAATCCATTGTATATGCTAGAAATAAGACTGGATTGTACCTGAAATCTACATGATGAAAACATGTAATGATAACGTGATCAGTATATACTGGTAGAAGGTAATGTCACAATCCAAAATTAAGGTTGTAATGGAGTCTACAACCCACCAGTAGAACAGCTAAATCCCTCAGCCTGAAGCAATAAGCAATGGGCCGATAACAGCTAACCAACAGAAAATAAAGTAATACGGAGCAGGATAAAAGAAATATACAACAAAATAATATATACACAACACCTTCCAAGACTGGTGACTATGACAAAATGGAGCTAACTACATCGGAGTAACCAAAAGATGATATATACAACTGCTCCAATAGGAGGTAACTACAAAACTGGTTTGCCCCGAACAGGATAAGGTAGAAAACCCAACACAGTTGGATAACAGGCTTAGTCCGGTCACTGGAGCTTAGATGATCTCCGAAATTAACCTGCTACTTTATTCGGCACGATCTCATCTCCTTTGAATGCCCACTCTAGTATCTGCACCATAAAAAGGATACAGAAATGTAGTGTGAGTACCAAAACACAAGGTACATAGTAGGCATCATCGGCCGATAAGGCTCAAATAAAATAAAACAATGAAACAACAAGTAATTAAAACAAGTTAGAAGAAAAATAAGTAAAACAATATAGGAAGATAAGGTACAATAGTAAGGAAAAATAACTATGAACAACTAACACAAGTCACAAGCCCATAGAAGCGTACCTGGTATCCAGCTCAACTCAACCGGTAACTAGACTGGGTAAAAACAAGGGAAAGAAAGAATATACGCAGAAAGAAAAGTATTAAACAGATAAAATCCAATAGTGCTCCATCCCACCACTGGATACATACAATAAAAACAAACTCGCATGACTCCCCCCTTAATCCTGCAAGCACAAACATGTGAGAATGAATGCATGAGGGTGCTGGAAAGTAAATCTAAACAATTAATACTGGTTTGTGGTCGTTACGTGGAAAGGACAGGACAAGAACATATCTAGTACCGGGGGTCTCCTCCCCATTAGTGTCAATACCGAGAGAATCCTCCCTATTAGTGTCAAAATCGGGGGACTCCGCCCTATTTGTCCAAATATCGAGGGACTCCACCCCAGTAGTTCTATTCTCAGGGGTCTCTTCCCCATCAGCGCCAATCTCAGGGGTCTCTACCCTATCAGTGCCAATCGCAGGGGTCTCTGCCCCATCAATGCCAATCTCAGGGGTCTCTGCCCCATCAATGCCAAAGGTACCACTCAGAGTAAAAACATATCATCTGTGATAGTTTAAAAACTCATTTCCAGTATATTTGAAATAGTGCCATACCACAAAGTGGTCATGACATACGTATAAGTAAGAAAATCTATGTTTTCATTAATTATCAAGTTGAGAAAACTTCCAGTATTAGTTAGTTGTCTGCGAATGTGAAGTTACTATAGCCCCGGGACACGCCTGTGCTTAATCACCAGAAACCATAATGTAAAATGCATGATCTCAGATCAACCAAAGCAAATAGGAAGCGCACTCAAAGTCTAGAAAGGCCAGAAGCCACCAGCTAAGCACACTTCTCACCCAATCAACTATCAATTAACTTTGCGCCAATATCATAGCCTTACAGCCACTCCTGGCAAGTCGGGCACACTAAACATAGTCTACAGCTAACAAAAAATCCCCCACGGGCCCTCAAAAGGATGAGAAAGAGCAAAGAACAAGGAAGAAGGTCATACAAACTACTTATCTAGCCCATTGATTGACTGGAACAAACTAGCATTTAATATGAACCCGGTCTAAGAAGTAAGGAAACCTAGTCTACCTGGACATTTGGAAAAACTCCTGCGAGTCGCTTTTGTAGCCTGGACAACCTCTGGAATTCCCAAAACAACCCAGAACTATCAAAAACATGATCAACAGGTCAAAAGGAGAATTTTAAGACCCATATTACACAATATACATTAGGTAAAAAATTGAACCTAAAATGTGCCCACGGACCCCTGCAGCCCGAAAGATAAACTAATTATACCGGAATGAAGGTCTCAGCTCACGGAACCCGTTGTTCAAATTTAAGCTCAATTAGACCACCGAAATGTCCTCAATTGGCCAAGAAATATTTTGTACTTTAAGGGAAATCAAGCAACTAGTGATCACGACATAAGACGAACGAGAACGTACCTGGAAAGTGAGTAATAATGCCCATAATAGCTCATAACTACTGAAATTACACCACACCCAATTGGAATAAAAAAAAATCAAGCAAGAAATTCGAAGTTCATCATTAGAGCTCAAAAGGGAGCTTTTGGGGAAGAAAAGACTTATCTAATAGGAGAGGAAGTGGTGGAGAATGATTTTCAAAGTGTTAGCATAGAAATTGCCTACCTAGGACTAATTTGATTCAATGGGATGAGGGAAAATGAAGAAGGGTCGATCAAGAATGAAATCAAAAGCTAGGAAATGACCCTTAAAACACCCGTTGTTACCGATTTATCGATCAATAGTGTTGATAAATCAGCACCCTCTCAAACCTGAAAACTTTGTAGGTGACCAATTTATCGATCAAATGTACTGATAAATTGGTACCCTCCCAAAAGGAACACCCCCTGTAGGTGACTGATCAATTGATCAAATGTACCGACCTGTAGGTGACTGATCTGTTGGTCAACAGGCACCAATTTATCGGTCAAATGTCTTCTTTATCGCACCTGCCGATTTAACATCACATGGACCAATTTATCGATCTATTCCTACACCAGAAAATAACAACTTTCCCAAAAGCTGAAAGAAGAAACAAAAGCAGAACACAAAAATACACAAGTAAAAATAACTCTCCAGAACTTGGTATCATGGCTATAGAGCATCTACTTACAAAAAGTACAAAATACAACCCACAACAGGGAAAAACTATAGAATATCTATCAAGACTCCAACTAGAATAGTCATGAAGACATAAGGAATATCGACCAGCATGAACGTCGATTACTCACCGAGTCTCCTAAGATAGCCCCCGAACTAGCTCGCACGATCGTGTCCGTCCTGATGGCTCATACTAAGACCTGCATCATAAAAGATGCAGAAGTGTAGCATGGGTACTAAAAACAACAGGTATCCAGTATACATTATAGGCTGACCGGACAAACATACGTATCAGCAAGGTCAATGGTGATCAAAGCAACTAGGGCACTAGCATGTAGTGTACAACATTAAGGGTAACTGCAGTAATAACTAGTAATTGTGGTGAGCGATCAACTATCAATGTGTGCCGCATTGGCTAAGAAGTATGAAAGAAAGCTACTATCAGGGTATAACACACATAAAACCTAGGCAGTAAGAAAATCATGACCAAACACGATATATACCTGGAGCTCCAACATAACTATCACAAGGAAGAATAAATAGTAGAATACAAAACCAATAACAAGCTAAGCTAACAACAAATACAACAAGTGCACAAATGGTACCTACAAGAGACAAAAAGAAACAGCAGGGTCTACTAGCAAACTCGGCGGCATCACATACTACTGGTAGGTACAATCAGGCAACCAATTAACCTAGTAATGGTATGTCCTAAAGAGTAGGAATCAACGCATATGGGGGGAAATGAAAAGGAGTGCTGAAAAAGTAAATAGTGTTTATATGCACCCTCCTGAATTTATAATCTCGCAGGACAGGGACCCTTGGAAGATTTCCTGTATACTTACCCCTCCCACTCAAGTATACCCCCCCAACCGCACAGTATACCCCTAGACATAGATTTCTTGTATTTCCCTTTGTTTGCTTCATATGTAACTTCTAGTGCATGGCTTGGAGTATTTGCACACATAGGATTAGGTTGTTCAAATTAATGTCTAACTTTTGTCATGATTTTAAAAGCTTTGCTAATATATAGAACCGTCAGCAGAACTTCTCCTTCTATCTCCTAATGTGATTTACCTTGAACTTTAATCTATTTCATTACAAATTATAATTACCAAAGTGTTAGTGTTATCTAATATTGTATCTCATAACTTACAAATTATAATTGTTTTGCCTTATGTAATGTGCAGCCTTCCAAATACCCTCTCATCAGTCCCGTCACCTAAACTTATTGGTGCAATGCTACAATATAAGTTGAGAAGGACTGCAGGTAGGATGTTAGTGGAAGCTAAATGCTGTCTTTGATTGAAGAGGAATCTAGTAGTATGTTGCTTCTGGATTCTACCACTGTCATTTTCTTAAATGAGAGTTCTGAGCTGATCTCCCACGATGTTATGACCCAGGATACGAGGAATCTTGGATTTCGATCTCAGGACGAGCATTATACGTATAAGGTTTATTATTATACGGAGATCTTAGCAACAATTAAGCGAGGAAACAGAGATGTAGATCGACCACTGTGGCTTATTGCCTCATCTCTAAACAACTGAAACATTTTCATGTTTGCGGCCAAGATATGGTTTATTTAAGGTCAAGTTCTTAAAGCACTCTTCTTTATGGAATTCCTACGCCTATTGTGTTAGTGTTGCAATGTTGACGACTTGCTTTATTGGAATTGGTTATTTTATGAGTCTGATTTCTTTATGGATTCAGTTTTTTGTTCCAAATGGGATTTCATTCATATGCCAATAAAAGCTACTATTAAATTGACTAGTTTAGATATAAACATAGAGAGGAGTACAGTAGAAGTATAAACCAGCAGTTAAATATTCAGTCCCTTCACAATTCAGTTTTCCCAGGCCACTTAAGGGCTTAGACTGTGCATTGAATTCCTACATTTAGAAAGCTCTTTAAGTGTATCCTCCAACTGTTGGTGAACAAAAAGTAATATTGTTGATTGGAGATGAACAGAGATACCAGTGAGAAGCAAAGACGACTCTGGGGTGCAGGATTCCCAAGACAAAGATAGCAGTTCATTACATAAATTATATAGTTGCACTTAACCTGCATTGTTAGTTTCCTTTGTAGCATAACCATTCTAATGGATATGATTTGACGATTGTCATCTGTTAATTGGATTCTTGAGTCTTTTGTTATTGATATTGTCTCTATGGATCGGAACTTGTTGTTCAATTTGATATACCAAAGTCTATGAAAATAGGAGAGTGGTATGTTCGAGGCTATTAAGAGTGTTTATCTAACGGTCTAGTAAGAGATCATCGATGTAAGTATTGATCCTTATAATCTTATTGGCAAGATATTGCTAAGTTTTTATCCCTCAAAAGGTAACAAAAGTATGTTAGTATTATTTAGATTAAGCGGTTCAAATTGAGGGGTCATGACCTAACTCGATTTTTAGTCCAACTCAATTTAGTCCAAAGTAAATTTGCATGGCACATGACCCCGATATTCAATTCAACCCATTTTAACCTTTTCAATTTCAGTTTAACGGGCCTATTTGCCACCCCTATTTTTATCTAATACCAGCACTAACTTAGTAAAAGTGTCGTGCATTTATTTCAATCAAATAAATATGTTTGTTAACTGATTAAGAGAACATGAGATAGTAACCAGTCTCTTAAGTTCTAACTAGCATCAGACACATCTTTCAGGTTTTAAGCTATAATATAGTGATACTCAAATTGTATCCTGGACAAGCTTGATATTTTTTCACAATTATTGGTTGAAGGGAGCAGCGTATACCAATGATCCACGATGTCCAAACTAGTAAGCTTTAACATTACAATGAACCAAGCCGTTAAAATGGATCGGAGGGACATCCGAACTTTACTAGGTAATGGGACTACACAGACATCCAAAGCTACCATGATAGTGTTTTCTTAGATAATCTAAGCACGGGCTATTGACCAACTTTAAGTGAGTTTTGATAGTGCAATCTCAACTGAAGGTGGCTGTCACGCCCCGAAAACGGGCGTGATGACACCTACCTTCTAAATCCGCTAGGTTGGAGTAACTCACAAATAACTAAGGTAATCACCAATATAAGATGTGGAAAGTAAATACACAAGTACAAAATATGGAAGTCTTATATTAGCCCCAAACCCAAGTGTCACTATGCATAGACACTAAAATTGAAGTTTATACAAGTCTCAAGTCTATAAATATCGCTAATAAGTAAAGATACATAAAATTAAAAATAGTAGATACCTGGCGACTATTGAATGGACTGCCAGCTACCTCAGAATATCTCCGATGAAGCCTAGACTAGTAGGAGGAAGGGATCATTGAATATTAGGCCCTGAACCTGCAAAAAAGAGCAGAAAAAGCAAGAGTGAGTACAAAACAACGATACTCAGCAGTTCCTTGGCTGGCTAACTACTAAGAGAAAATAATAACTCCCAATATCCCATCCGATCCTCCAAATACTACAACCTGCAAATAACATATATGTAATAGCCCAGCAACAGTTTATACTCTTCACAACAGCCTAAAACATCCTCTAACAATCTCAATATTGTACATAATCTCTGGTTATTTCCCCTTTTCCACATAATATCACCTTCAGGATTCGATCAAGTATTTATAATCCCTAGACCCCCACAAGTCCTCAATATGATCAAAGTATAAATAACAATTATTTTATGAATAGGTTACCAAAACAAATACCAAAGAGTGAACGAGTTACTGCACTTAAAGAAATAAATAGACATAAAGTAATCAAGTTACCACAATTATAAGGAAAACATCATCAATGCGAATCGGTTACCAAGCTTACCTCAATAGACGTTAGTGTGAGCAAGTTACTACACTCCAATTACTAGCAACAATGTGTGTGTGCTACATAATATTCACCTCAAGATGATCTACAGTATCAAGTTTCAATCAAGTGTCATTGGAAGTTTCATCGAGTAGTCATATTTCATAGTCATCATCAAGCATCACAAAGTATCAACAACAAGTATAATGTAAGACTCAAGTACCAAATCCCCTAAAGGAAACACCAATCAACAGGTAACACAATTCATCAGTTTTTCATTTTTTTCTTATCCATATTCATCTGCTGCCAACGATCGACACAATCAAGCATCCCGTATAGGTATATTAACTCAATCAGATATCCGTTGTCGAAGTTCGCAATAGTCAAGTTTTCATTACTATCATTATCTTATTTATATGCCTGCTGCCAAATTTTGACATATTCAAGTTACATTATTATCATTATCTCACGTATTTCGTATATATATATGCCTGCTTTCGAAGTCCGACACAATCAAGTCTTTGATATTAACAACTAATATTAATATACAAGCCAATTTCCACCGCAATGATGATATCAAGAATCAAGTTGCCAAATAATCAAATCATGAACGAGTTACTACGATGATAATAGAGACCTAGTCAAGTCAGTTGAAAAGTAATCGGGTTGTGAACATGTTACCATAACAACAAATAATATAATGCCAATTAACAAATTTCAACAAGTACTATCTCATAATCGAGTCTAATAAAATCAATAAAGACAAAGAGATAGTATGACTTTATGCCCCATAATTCAAGCCTAACAGACATCTTCACTTTATGTCTAATCTTCCATTTCCCATTACAAGGTTACCCATAGTTTAACAGTGACACTTTCCCAATATAGTATATAATTGGACCCGTTTATACACCAAGGCACCCTATTTGCATACATGAATCAATTCAACATTTCATAATTCAATTAAGTGTACATAGAAGCCCACACTTTCCTCATGTTTTTACATCATTTCAGTTAGGCCAATTCTAATCCCAACATGATAGATGATAATAATCCTAAACCACCCAAGGTACCCCCTTAAAAGAGTTTGAAAAATATCTTTATATACATCTCAGGAAAATTACTTTTTCAGCTTGAATTTTTGTTATGGAGGCATAAGTAACTCACAACTGTCTGGGAAGGTAGTCGGTCATGTCCTTCAGTGGCCTCCATAATTGGCAGAGTGGCAGGCTTCATGGAAAATATTTTTCTTGAGACGGCGGTACCGCTATTAAGGATGACGGTGACCGCCGTTGAGGACGGCGGTCCGCCATTTTTAACAGTCTCTTAGATAGACTTTTTGGGTTGCATGGAGGTCGTGGCATCTGATGATGGTATGCTTATCATCCGCCATGATGATATTTTTTCTCTAAAATTTTCAATTCAAGTCCATTTTTCTTGGTTCCTTGGAAATCATGTATTTACCTTAAAATTGACCAAGATAACATTAGAATGTGACAATATAGTAACGAAAACAAGCAATTTTGTGATATAATTAGTAGTAACGAGTGGTTTTTAGGCCACTCATCAACAACCCCAACTTAACTCTTTGCTCGTCTCAAGGAAATAAAACAATTCAAGAAACTCTAATAGCCACAAAGTAGGGCCAACTAAACAACTATGCATTTTTATCATTAAAACCATTTTGCCTTTTTCAATGAACTTTAGGGGAACATGTGTTCACAGCCTCACACCTAGTTCATGGGTGGAGATACTCCTTCACTGATTTATGTTCACTATTAATGTTTGTGCTCAACTCACCAATAGAATTCATAAATCATGCACAAAAGATGAGATAAAATACCCTCATGCTAAAAAATTCCCTTCTTTTCCTCACTAAATAATGTACGAGGGAGATAATTCGAGCGCTCACTCTTACAAAGATGATTTTATGCATACATACCAAGCCAAAGACTTGCCCTTATTTTCCAAGGTACAATTCGAATGGGATACGAAAGAAGATCACGAATGACTTTTCATGTCTTGTATTATAGGCTAAGGGTAAGGTGGGGTAGCTTTGGGCATCATCGACTTACCTTTCCTAAAGCACTACGAATGACACCCTAGGAAACTTCTTCATCAACTTACCGCTTGGGGTTTTTGATCTATGGACCCTTTCTTTGGTTTGATAATTTCAAGTTTGCGATTCCTCCATTTCCTTTATCCATCACCCTTTAGTTCACTATTCACAACATAAACAAATGCTATTTTTATTTGTGATGATTTTCTTTTTTTATTTTCTTTTTCTTATATTGTCACGACCCGACTTCTCGGAGTCATGATGGAACCTACTATCCACCCAACCAAACCCTGTAGTCCGTAGCCAAAGCGGAGGACTACAACAGTATGTGCGGAAAAACCAATAATATGTACTACAAGTTCCCAAAACCCGATGTCAATGTCATAAGAACCACTAGTATAGAATAGCAAAGATACAAACTGAACAATAT
>JBDJHY010638329.1:0-16178 GCA_039654485.1 Withania somnifera | reverse complement strand
TCTAACAAATGTTATTGCACTGTGTTCTTCTTTTTCCATTAAAATTGTCCTTTTTTATGTAAGGTCAATAAATTATCCAATGTTTTTCCTATTGGTTCTGATAATTTAGGTTTTATTTTACTTATATCTACCATTACAGGTATTTCACTTCTTCTCCAATAATCTAATTACAGGAGATGATTTATACAGTTGCTCAGTTACAAGTGGATTTAGATACCATCAATGTAACTGACCTGACTCTAGTATTTAGGGCCCCATCTCCATTTGAGTCCCCATATGTGGAGGAGCTGCGTCGGGCATACCATATTGAGGAAACCCTAGTCCATGTTAAGGTCGTAGCTGCGGATGACAATTATATTGATGTATTTGGGGACTTGTAAGATTTGGATTCCTAGATGCTTGCTGATAGGCTAGCACTCTCTATTCAGGAGAAATCCATGGTTGGCTCTAGCGGGAGTAAAACTGTTGAGGAACTTTTGACTAGGCCACCATACTAGATAAGGACGCCCTACCTCCTACACAGGCTTGAGTCATCAGGGGGCCTTATACTCCTTTCCCCTGCTCTTTTTATTGCTTGCATTAGGGACAATGCATATATTTTTATTTGAGGAGGGGGTAGTTTGTATTATGGGTTGTATTATTCAACTTCTCTGCTTGCCCTCGCTTTTGACTATGTAATAAATTGTTGATTAAAATTGTAGTTTATATGATATTTTTAATTATTGTGTGTAGTTATTTATTATTCTAGTTTTTCTTATTTTTTATGTTGCAGTTTTTTTAATTTTATTATTACATAAGAAAATAGTAGGAAATGTCATTCTTGAAGCCATATTCTATTGTAGCACTTGTTAATAACTATGCATGTGGATGGGTGTGTTTTCATGATTGAGTTTTAAATCCCACTAGTTTTAATGCCTATTTTTCTTTGAAGTAAGGGTGACTATGTGGATCAACTGAACTTTTTTGGCATGATAACTTTAATCTTCCTTTGAATTTGTGTGCTCATTAGCAATATTGTGTGATGGACATATCTCACCAATTGAAGGATCGGATTTATATATCCAGAATGAGTGGGATGCAATGAGTGGTAAGGATTTGCATCAGTTTTATGATTTATGCACCACTAGAACATGCCTGGTTAGTCCTTGTTGCATGATTGAACGAGATGAAGTGAACAGATGACCTTAGGTCTTCTTTGTGATTTTCTTACAACCACTTGAACAAAAAAAGTCACCATTGCATGATGTTATCCCTAGTTACCCCCTTTGAGCTTTAAACTATTTCTTTGGCAACCAAATTACAAGCCTTAACCCATTCTTTAATCCTCTTTTAAACTTGTTCCTCCTTGAATGCTAAGATTGACAACATAGGATTTTAGCCTAAGCTTAGGGTGAGTGATTTAGAAAACATGTGTGATGGCATTGCAAGTTCTTTCCAAGAGGAAAATTCAAAGATAGGATAATAAGAGCTCATTTAAAGACTCACGGAAAGAAAATAAAAGCAAAGAAATCAATAGAATGAGTTGTCCATAAATAGGGGGAGCTAGAGTGAAAATGATATTTTTTTGTGGATATAGGAAATGGTAATAGAAAAAGTGAACAAGATTGGAAAACATATGAAAAGTGTTGGGTAGTGTTCAAGGAGGGTGTAGCCACTATAATGTAAAATTCGTATCTTACCCATCCCGAAGCCTATATTACAAGCTTTAAAAAGTCCTTGTGGGATCTTCACTTGTGTCCCATTCAAAACATGCCTTGGAAAATAAGGGTAAGACTATGACTTGGTCTACATGCATGAAACCATCTTTGTGAGAGTGAGCACTCGAATTATCTCCCAATGCATCATTTAGTGAGAGAAAAGAAGGGAAGTTTTTGTTTACGTTAGGCCATTCCACTCCTTTATTGTGTATGACATGTGAAGTCGTTTGGTGAGTTGAGGACAAACATTGCTAACAAATGTAAGTCTTCATATGACAATTATGACACATGAACTAAAGGTGAAGTTATGAACGCATGGTACCTCAAACTTCATGATAAGGAGAAAAATCATTTTGAGCAACATAATGCATAGTTTTTGAGTTGATTCTACTTCATGACTGTGAGAGATTCTTGTATTGGCTTATTTCCTTTAGGAAGAGAAAAGATTTAATTGGGTTGTTGATGAGTTTCTTAGAAACCACTCATTACGCCTCACCACATCATGAAATTTCTTTTTTTTTTGTTACTGTTATGTCAAATTCTGATGTAGCTTGGTGTATCTTTTAGGTGAATACATGATTTATGAGGAACCAAGCAAAGTAACGATAAAATACAAAGTTTGGAGACCAAAGTTTCTTCATAGAGGATGAAAAATGCACCGCCGTTCAGTGCTACTGCCGCCATGCATCCCAGGAAGTACCACATGAAAGACTTGCAAAGACGGCGGACTGCCATCATCAATAGAGGCCACCGCCGTCCATAGTGGCAGTACCTCTATCTCAGGGAAAAGGCCTGTCATTCTACCAAAGATGTCAGCAACCAGTGACACAGTGTACCGCAGTCTAGGACGACAGTGGTTTAATTGACCGCCGTCATAGAAATTTTAGCTAAAAAAAGGAAAATTCTGGGATGTATACAAGGGGATTTTTCAAACTCAAAAAGGAGGAGCGGAAATAGAGAGAAAAGAGCGATATTATAGAGAGAAGACAAGAAAGAAGAGTGAAAACATTTATGGATTGAAATCATTCTTGAAGCTTAGTTTTCTTTGAAATTAGTAGTTCTTTATTAATTTGTGAAGAAGTTTTGACATAATATGTTTGAAGCATGTATCATTACGTGACTCTTAATGGTAATTACTCTTCCAATTTAATCATGTGTACCTAATTCAGTATGCTTGGGTATGTGCTAATGATATGTATTAGTTAATGGTTATGGGTAATGGGTTTTTGATTAATTATCGTGCATAGGTGTTGGGTCTATTGTGAAATCTATGTATTTTGTATTGAACTAGAGGTTGCAAACTCAAAGTTAATGTTTAGACAAGTATAGGAGCCACGAGAGTTGATTTATGTTTGCAGGTTTATCAATAGAATTAGTTGGGATTGCCCCAATTAATTAGCATAATAGAGATAGGTTGCTAGATAGTGAAGCGTAAGGTTGCATGTAATGGTGTGTCCATGCTTTTGAGAGATTGACATGAACACTAAGAACTATAAAACATAGATGTTTTAGGTGTTCACTTATAACCTAGCTTATCCAACACCGATGTGCAAGAATTAAGCCAAATTCCCTATCACCCTTGCCACTAACTAATGGTATCTATGCACATTCCCAAGTAGCCAAATTACCATAAATTTACCTCACTTGTAATTGCTTACTCAGGATACTGTGATAACTTGAAAATTCCAAAATCATAGCATTAAAATATACCCCTCATTTTTATTTTCTCTTTTATTAATTTAATTAGCATTAACTAATGAATCTTTATATTATTGTGAACATAGGCTAATTCACTCCCTGTGTATTTGACCCCGACTCATCATTGGGTAATTATACTTGAAAAATGATTGTGTACATATTTTAATTGGTTTCGAAAGTGTAATTGAGTGTTATCAGTATCCTAGCAACCTTGTCAGTTTTCAAGAGCCCATTGGTGGTGGAAGTTCAATCATTGTCTAGTTGGTTGGTTAGGCTTGATTTGTCAGATCCTAGGCGAGTGTTAGCATAAGTTGAGGCCAGATCTTTCTTGATAGATTAGATTTTATAGCATCAGTTCGATGATGAGACTTTAGTTTCTCTTCGTGATCAGGTATTGGCTAGAGAGGTTGGAAGGGCTTCTGTTGATTCAGTTAGGATACTTTGTATGATAGTTTCATTTGTGTATCACAGGTTGGTGATTAGGTGCATTTGATGTTGCGAGAGGCTCACAACTCCAGGTATTCTATTCATCCTGGTGCAACCAATATGTACCATGATTTGCGATAGTTATACTGGTAGAATGGGATGAAGAGGGATATTGAAAAATATGTGTCTAAGTGTTTAAACTGTCAGCAGGTTAAATATGATCATCGAAGACTAGGTGATTTGACACAGAGACTCCTTATTCTGTCTTGGAAATGAGAGCGAGTGACTATGAACTTTGTTTTTGGTTTGCCTCGGACTAGTAGAGCTTTTGATATTATTTGGGTCATTGTTTATAGGAGACCAATCAACGCATTTCATTCCTACTCACTCCTCTTATAATGCTGAGTGTTTCCCTCAAATCTATATTTTCGAGGTTGTTTGATTGCATGGTGTTCCTATTTCTATCATCTCTGACATCTACACCTAGTTTACATCACAATTTTAGGGGTCTGTTATGCAAGAATTGGGTACCGAGGTTCATTTGAGTATGACATTTCATCTGCAGACTGATTGTTAGTTCGAGTGGACTATTCAGTTCTTAGAGGATATGTTGAGGGCTTGTGTGATAGACTTTGGTGGTTCTTAGGATCAACAACTACCATTGGCAGAGTTTTCTTACAATAATATTTATGACTCCAGCATTGAGATGACACCATTTAAGGCATTGTATGGTAGGCGGTGTAGATTGCCTATTGGCTGGTTTGATAGTTTTGAGGGTCGAGTACAGTTTTTATATTTGTTGTGTGATTTCCTGACTAGGTCGTATTGATTCAGGATAGATTGAGGGTAGAGCAGAGTAGGTAGAAGAGCTAAGCTGATCATTGGTTTTATGCCTTAGAGTTTGGAGTTTATGATAGAGTGTTTCTATGGGTATCTCTTATGCGCGATGTAATAAGGTTGGGTAGGTGAGGCAAGCTTAGTCCTAGGTATATTAGGCCATTTACGATATTTGATAGAGTTGGTGATGTTGCTGAAAGATTGTCCTTAACTCTTATGCTTTCAGTTGTTCATTTAGTATTACATATTTCGATTTTGAGGTGGAATGTTTGCGATGAGTCATATGTCATTCGAGAGGATTCAGTGCAACTAGATGAAAATTTGTCCTTTGTTGAGAAGCCTATGAAAAATTTAACTAAGGATGTTAGAAAGTTGAGGTCCAGAGAGATTCCAATGGTTAGGGTGCAGTTAGGACACCGTCCGATCGAGGAAGCTATTTGGGAGATAAAGTGTGAGATGCGGAAGCAGTATCCACAGCTGTTTGAGACATCAGGTACTTTCTCTTCCCATTTATTTCATGTTTTTGCTTGACTTTCGGGGTCAAAAGTCCTTCTAGTAGTGTAAGTTGTAATGACCCTCATTGTCATTTTTGATAAATACGCAATATTTTGTATTTCAAAGAATTTTAGTAGTTGCCCTAAGTTATTTATGACTTGTTGGGACCAGTAGTTTGGTTCCTTGCAGCTTGGTTGAGAAATATCTCAAATTGCATGTTTTAAATCCTAATACTAATTACTTGTTGACCAAAGTCAACTTTAATTCAAAACGAGCTTACATTCTTATATCTTCGTTAGCTCCGGAATGCCAATCAAAGTCAAGATTGACCTTAAGTTTTGTGTTTAGGAGTTTCCGTTTGCAATTTGTGCTCATTGTAGATTTTAGTAAGTTTAAGGCCTAAGTTGAAGCATAAGTGGTATTTTGGTGTTAGGAGTGTCAGCTCGGAATTTTGACACTTCCATCAGCTCCGAAATTATGATTTTATTCTAGTGGAGGTGTTGGACCGTTTCTCGGGCTTGTTGTGCATTTTTGCGATGTTGGTAGAAATTTCACGAATTTAACCTTAGGTGTTGAGTTGGTCAAAATTTTTCTGAAATAAACTCGGATTCAATTTTCCACTGCACTTTTGAGTTCGGAATATTGTTTTGGGTGTGTGCGCATAGTTCATTTGCATAAATTGAACTCTGCACGCAATTCGAGTGGTGAATTGGGGTGTTCTTTCTCTTAATTTTCTACTATCAAAATCTGCAACTGGTGCTGGTGTATCCTTCATCGCGATCGCAGAGCCTACCTATGCTATCACGATTCAGCCAACATTACTCTACGCGATGACAATTCACTGTTTCTCAGCATCTCTACGCGATCGCGATGATTTGTGACATGATCGTGATGAAATAAATCCCTTCATGAACCCCAACTTTTGTTTATGCAAAAATATTAAGTTTTAACCCATCCCTGTGTGAAAAACTTCTTCCAAATATCAATTCAAGGCTGAGAAAAATCCCAAGTGTTGTCCTTCAACTTCTACGCAATTTGTGAAAGGTTCTTCTTTGTTTTAATTCTTGAAATCCATAGTTTTCTCCATTAATGGCCCCTATTAAAGAAATTGATGAACTCATGCCATAATTCATATATTATTGCGTTATTCTTCGTTCACTAGTATATTTTGCTTCTAGTATCGTTAATTCATCGAATTTCCAATGTTTAATCCTATAAAGATTGCATCTTTGACCCCATTATAGTCAAATCTATCCAGGCTATTTTGGAGCCCTTCCCACACTTGAATTGTGCTCTATTTTAGAGCATGGGTTCCCAGTAATATTGGGAACCCCATGGCGAAGTTTATTTTCAGTTCCGACAGGCGGGCACTGCTGGCCTAATTTTGTCTCAATTTTAAGACCAGTCCGGAACTTAGCATAAATTATACAATTAAACTAACATTGATATATGTAATACATTTATGCAAGTATCAGAGCATTTGGAGATCGTTTGATATCAGTCGGAGTAATATTCATGAGCTTGCAGTGCTTAATCGTCAAACGACACATAGGCTCCATAGGGCTATCTCTAGGCTTATAGCTCTAATAATTGCATTAAATAGCATCCGTGGGTTTTGTATCTAGGTGGTTATAGTGTTCTTGTACAGTTCTCTCGTCCGTTCCCTTATTGATGTATATATTTGGGCATCCGAGTTTATATAGTGCCTATGACTTAAGAGTTGTCTAATGATACCTATACCGGGCATAGGTATTGTTATTACGTAATTGTATATATATTTTTTGTTGTTCTATTGTGCATTCATGATACGGGAGGTTGGGCCTTTGGCTATGATGAGAGTGCATTAGGGATGGGCCAGTATCACTACCTGAATATAGAGCCGAGGAGGCTAGAGATTGATGTTTAATGATATGAAATAATAATTTGGAATATGCTTATAATAATAATATAAATAATAACCTTTCAAATGTTTTAGACTCGGTGTTGCATCAAGCACCCAGTAATACTATTTTACTTATTTAGCCCAGACTTTTCATCCTGGCACCAAGAAATATTATTTGACTAATAATGCTGGAATTGGTACTGACTCTATTCGGTAGTGAGTATAGCCGTTGGAACTTGAGTCCTTCTCCATACAGCAGTGAGTACAACTTTTTGACACTTATCATACTTACTGGTTGAGGAGGCTTGACGATACCCGATCTATAGAGGATATTGGTGATACTGTTATACTGAGGTGTTGTCTCCATGACTTGCCGAGTACCACTTGATGATATTTTGATATGAGGCATGAGATGCCAACTTTGAGACCCTTCAGACTTTGTGATTTGGGATATAAGGTTATAATAATGTTAGAGATTATACGTGGTGAGGTACCTTCATGGACCTTGTCTCCGGGCTTTTAGGTGACACAAAGGGAGGGTATAAGATGGAAGAGAGATATACCTGGAATATTTAGGGTAGCCTTCCATGGATTCTTCCTACTATACCTAATGGTATCGAAGGTGAAGCGTACACAAGACTGGTTACTTTATGTGTTTATATTTACTCTTTTGCACTGTATGTTTTAGTGTAGCCTGGCTGAGATGTAAGGCCTACGATGAGCGTGGATTTTGTGTTTAAATTACTTATTATATTATTGCTTTATTGCCTATTTACGGTAGTGTTACTTATGAGACGTACTGCTTATGTGGGTTATTGTGCGTGGTACTTCCTTATCAGTTTTCCATTGTACTTAAGGTTACCGGTATACCGTCATGTTCTTCTCTTGTCTTCTTTTGACTCCTATTTATTGTTATTATTTTTCACATATACTATTGCATGGATTCCGAGTACGTTTTTCTTTCATTGCCTGAAAATTCTATTAAGTGATTAGCTAGCTATACATGTTCTACTTCTTGTTTGAATCCTATTTGAGTAGCTATAGTCCATGATGCACTAATTGCTTCTGTGACTCTATTTATTGTCTTCTGTTATTTACAGCTTTTATTATTGTTATGTGCCTAGTGGGTAGTTGAATCATACTGGGTACAAGTTTCTTTGGTATCTTGTACTCATACTACACTTGCACATGTGCAGATCCGTGTACAGGTGCCTGACCTTGATTACAGATTGTTGTTCATGCAAACTACATTGATTATCTGAGATTCAGGTTGATCTTGGCGTCCGAATTTTCCTGCTTCTCTTCAACATTGATTTGATTTTGATCTCCATGTATTTTTGGAGATATTATTGTATTAGACATTTTGATTCCTTGTTCTGTACTTAGTGGTTCGTATTACACTGATACCGAGTTTTGGGCATTTATTTTGGTTTTTATTACTTCCACTTTATTCATCCATATACTTTTTATTAAACTTGTGCCTTCCGCAATTGATATAGAAGTCCTTTGCATCGACTTTAAACTATGGGGTTGGTTCTCCTATTGGTGGAATTGTAGGTGCCATCATTATCCGAAAAATCGGGTTGTGACAATAAGAGTCCCCGGTCCAGAATAAAATCTCACTCTCAATGGGTACATGGGAGTCCCAAAGTCCTGAGTAATATATTCATAAGTCATGGTTCGATGCATAAGTCTAAACCATCTGTATAAATCAAAGCATAATACTCGGCCTTCACCGAGTCCAAATCATGTTTCAAAAAAGGGGTTATCCCATAATTTATTTCATATGTCACTGAAAACTGGTAAAACAACTTAAAACATCTCACTATAGTCTCATAATTTAAAAAATAGGCCGAGATGCCATGTTCGTGTCAAAATCAGTGATACAGGATTCTTCCCTATAAAATAGTGGAAACCAATTCATCAAACCAATATTCATCATGATATACATAATCACAATAATATCATAGGCAGGCCTTACAACGCTGTACATGCTCAATATCTAAAACATGCATAACCAACCAAGTAAATGTCTGAGATTTACAAACGCATCTATGTTCCAAATTTTATCAAGACTACTCAGGGTCATAAGGTAACTAACTATATGAATAAAACATTAATAAGTAGCCAATAAGCGTACTAAAAGAGAGGAGATGTTCATGGGTACCAACCTAGAATTCCTAACTCAAGGATGTCTATTTATCACATCTAATCCCCATATAGGCCCATTCTAAGATTATAGCCATAGCCTACCTATCCTCTGATGAAACAGTTGTAAATACAACGTAAAGGTATCTCGAACTGGGAAAAAAAGAAAATATATGCGCTCCAAAAATCATGAACCTATAAAAAATACTATCTATACATAATACTAACCCAATGATACCCACAAAGATATGGAAATTACCACGGTCAAAATATGGGTTAAAATAGGACTACGGGCTTGTGAATTCGAAATAGTAAATAAAGGGTATCAAAGTGTTTTCATGTAAGGAACCTAAACCCAAAGTGTGATGCTAAGAGAGTAATAAGAAGGATTGAAACCATCAAATAAAGTAAAGAACATCTTGGGATTTTTTGGGTGACATTCAACAAAATTAATATGGAAACTTACCAGGAATCGAAGAAGAGTAGAAGAAATTATATTTCCCACGTCCCCCACAAGATGATGCAATGAACCAGTATTTTAATGGTGATTTTTGGATGTTTGGAAGTGACGGAGATGAGACAAATAGTTGAAATTGGTGTCTGAAAATATTTATAGCTACCATCTATAATCATCGCGATCGGGTCATGATGATCACAATTGGGAAACCTAGTATTCAGATGGGACCACGATTGTGTGAAGTATGTTCCGACCACGAAGGATAATGGTCAGGTCAGTGGTGTTAGGAAAAGCTCCACAATATCCAAGGCATAGCACGATCACAAAGTTTTGGAAAAATTAAGATACGGGATCACAAACTGGGGCTTGCGATCACGATGATGCACCTGAAGGCACCAGATGAAATCAATATGAATGAAATTTGGAAATTTGTGAATTATGCTTGGAATGCATATGGAACCTGATAGACACAAACCAAACATTCTACCTACAAGGAAATGCATTGCAGACTTGATGACACATATGAAATTTCATTTCAAAGAAATATTGGCCAAACTCAGTGTTTTGCCAAACTTTCAAAAATTCTAACAAAGTAATCGAAATGTGCCTGGTTGGCCCAGAACCTGAACGAACAACTTACCTAATCTAAACTCGAAATTCAAAAGATGATGGAAAATTCAAATTTATTATTTGAGTCTCCGATCACAAAACGATCAGCCAAGCTCCAAATGGCTACTTTAAGCGCATAAAATACACAAATTTACACAAACTCAAAATTAAATCTTTCGGTCTTGAACCAAAGGTCCATCTAGACCTAAATCCACATTTTGAAACTAATAGACCATCATAATTCAATTATGAGATCATTTACATAAAATTATTACTAAAGTCAATAATTTCAGTTCCAAAGACTTTAAAATAGGGAAATGAGCATATAAACCAAATGAATGACCCAAAAATGAACCATCAGTTCTGATAAGTCAGAAATGACTTAGATCCACTATAGAAAAGCTCTATAATGAAAGAAAGTTCCAAATCACTAAAATGACTGTAATGGTCATTACACATTCCTTTATGGAAGTGCGAGCGGATTATCATAGACTTTATTGTAAGGTTGAATAAGACCATGGGTGGTTATGATTTACTTACATTATTATTGATAATTTAACTAAATCCTCCCATTTTATTTTGGTCAAAGTGGATTATACGACTAAGAAACTTATAGAGGTTACATTAATCAGATTCTGCGGATGTATGATATCCCTATTTCTATCATATCGGACCGAGGGTCCTTTTTCAGTTTGCATTTATAGAGGGCTTTACAGCATATATTGGGAACCCAATTTGATATGAGTACAACTTTTCACCCTTAAATCGATTGCTAGTCTGAGTGTATTATTCACGTTCTGGGGGATATGCTATGCTTTTGTATTATAGGATTTAGGGATCGTGGGGATAAGAATTTTCCATTAGAAGGGTTTTCTTATTACAATAACTATCACACCCGTATTCAGATGGTGCCTTTTGAGGCATTGTATGGTAGGATATTTAGTTCTCCGATCAATTGGTTTGATGCATTTGAGGTGAGAGCCCTTGATATAGATCCTCTTTTTGATACTATGGAGTAGGTGTGAGATATTCAAAGTTGATTGTTGACAGCCTAGAGTAAGTAGAAAAGTTATGAAGACCATCGGGTTTGACCCTTAGAGTTCATGGAGGGTGATCGAGTAAGAAGGGAAAGCTTAGACCTTGGTGCATTAGCCCCATTTGATATCTTAGAGCGGGTTGGGGAGGTGTCTTGTAAGTTAGATTTTCCTGCTTCTTATCAGTGTTACATCCTACCTTCCATCTTTTTATGCTTCTAAAGTATGTTCCATATAATTCCCATGTTATTTATTATAAGTCATAATTCCCATGTTATTTATTATAAGTCGTTGACATTGGATCTAGACCTATGAGGATGAGCTGGTTGCAATCCTAGATAGGCAGGTGAAGAAATCAAGGACCAAGGAAATTGCTTCAGTGAAAGTTTAATGAAAGCATCACTCAGTTTCTAATACCATGTAGAATATTGTGTCTCATATACGTTTTCAATATATCCGACTCTTTGAGACTTCATGTACTTTTTTCTCTTTATGTTTGAGGAAAACACGATTCTTAGTGATGGATGATGTAATGACCCCGAAGGTCATTTTAGGAATTTTCCATAAAAGTACTATTTTACCCTTTACTCGAGAGTTTCCCCAATTTTTATTTTTTTAGTTTACATGGTAGGGTTGGGAATTGGAGCTAAAAGTTGTGAACTTTGACAATTTCCATAGTGATTGGAGCTCCTATTGTTGAATTTGATCCTTATATTGAGTTTAAGGCCTCGAAATGGAAATAATTTAGTTCCATTAGCTTCTGCATGGGGAGATAGGTCTAGGAATACCATCTTTATTTATCGTAGACCTTTTATGTTGACTATATCTCATTAGATGAGACAATGTTCAACTTTGAGACTAAAATTGAACATTGGTCAATATTTGATAATTTAGTGCTCGGATTTAGATTTCATCTATTCCATTGGATCAAATAGGGAGAATTTGGTCTAGGAGAAGGTTTTGATAGTGTTCCATAAGTTCCGGATAAGTTTCAATACTTTAGCTCAAAGTTTGTGATTTACCGACGATGTAGTATAACAAAGAGCTCAGATTCTAATTTTATGATTCCAATATGTCTGTAAGGTTGTTTACTCTCAAAAATTCATATATGTTTTGAATTCACAGGGTTTTGAATGTGTTCAGGAGCTCAAACGAAAGTTAGGGCCAAAATTGGGACAAAAGAAGGGTATTGGCTGTACCCCAGAAGGACGATCTGTCCCTAGGGTTTTTCTAAGCCTCCATAAAATCGTTGGGGATGGTAAAGACCATTCATAATCATGATTTACCATCCTCTAAACCGTTCCATCACACTTAGCCAAATATTGGCTTCTAGACAACTTTATAGTCAAGGGTGCTTTGGGGTTTTCACGAAAACCCCTGTTTATATATGAGTTTTCCATGACATCTTCCTCATTTTACACCTTACAAAACCCTTGTTTTACATCTTTATAGATATTTTATCATTTTGGAAGAATCAAATCATCAAAGTTTAAAGAAATTCAAGGCCCTTGTTAACATTTTTCTCAAAATACATGATTGTCTTGGGATTCTTCAATTGGTTCATACTTGTGTCTTATATTATGGATGAAATATTGTGGGGTTTCAAAAACCAAGATTTATATGAAATAATTTGGTTTTTTAAGCTATCATGAAGAACCCAAATTGTTATTTTACCATGACAATTAGAATCCCCATTATATGCGTGACTTGAATTTCTATAAACTTCCCAATTTTTAAAGGGGTTTTAGGGATGGTTTTTGGAACCTATGTTAAGGCATATATTATGGATATTTCATAACTTAAATCCCCATGGTAATTTCATTATTTCTCTAGATTTTCTAGATTTGGGGACACGACGCGCATACAAGAAACACATTTTATTTTTTCCATAATTTCCTAAGGCAAGTGAGGATTGACCCTTTTAGAATTCCTTATATAACACATTTAGTGAAATATATGTTGCTAATTTAACATAGTTAATTTTGATTGAGAATTCCCATGAGGGCCCTTACTTTTTCTTTTTGATATCATATTTGACGTACATGCCTGTGTTGGGGCCTTGTTGAATTACTTAATTTGAATCGTCCCATGATGCATTATATGCCTTGTATGACCTTGATTGACAAGTATTCCATCCCTTTTTTGTGAAGCCTTTCAGTGGCCTTGATAATGAATTGACTCCACCATTTAACTTTGACATGCATTTAAATTGTCAGCACTTGCATGCACATACATATTGATTAAGAAAACCATATGGTCGATGTTTTACTCCCGATATGGTGTTGGGATATGAATGAAAAATAAAAAAAAAAAGAATAATATGACATAAAAGCTAATGTGGACAACGTGATATTCCCTGTATTACCATAACATTGATATGATATAAAATGTAACATGGCCGATATATTTTATTCACGGTATTACTATGACATTGATATGATATAAAAGGTAATGTGTTAAATAGGTGATTCCCAGTATTTCCATGACACTGATATGATATAAAAGTGTCACGACCCAAAATCTCAGGTCATGATGGCGTCAACAACCCTCTTGTAGACAAGCCTAACCCTACAGCTCGGAGCTACGTGTAATGGGCTATAAACTCTTAGAATAACCAATGCAGCAAAGGAAAACATAAATAATACATAATAATGGAGACTAACAGGGAATCATACAAAACCCAAATCCCAAAACCTCGTGTCAAAGGCATGTTGAACTACCACACAGAATAAACGAAAGATACAAAATACAAATCTCCTATAAATGTAATACAATGCAGGGCCTGCTTTGGACTAAGTAAAGTAAGCCAAAGTCAAGGAAATTAGGGTTGGCTCGAACGATAAAACTAACCGTAATCTCCATAAATTAGCTAGGTCTACGTCGTACGATCACAGCATCGCTGATAACCCCTACTAGTATCTGCACCATGAAAAAAGGTACAAAAGTGTAGCATGAGTACCAAACAAGGTACCTAGTAGATATCATCGGCCGACTGGTTTAAAAGAAAATGCAAGTAATAAAGCAAGGAAGTAAGACAGGTCGATAATAGTAAAGAAATGGTAAGAGAAGCAATAAAACTAGTAATAAGAAGAAGAGTAAGATATGGAATGTGCCAGCATATATTTATAGAAATTAAACATAGTACATAAAGTCTACTGAGACCAATGATCGAAACCCAAAATCAAGTAAGGATATATACCTGTGCTATAGCTCAGTCAACCTCCACTAATCATTATACCATTCAAAAGAACCACGAATAGGGATCGAATAAAAGAATAACACTAAATGCGGAATAAGAGGTAAATACACAAAACCCTACCGGCATCCTATACTACCGGTAAGTACAAACAACATATCAAAACCTACCTAGTGCTCCACCCTGACAGTAAGCACAAATAGCACATCAAAACCCATCATGACTCCCCCCTTAAGCCCGGTGAGCATCCACCAAACCTAAAAATATACACAGGGGAGCAAGAAAGTTTAGAACAGTATCAACCTCGGGCACACAACCCCTGTCAGTTCCAATATTCAATGTCGAACACACACCTCCTGTCAGTGTCAATAACAACATCGGACACATACCCCCTATCAGTGTCAATAACAACCTCGAAAATGCACCCCCTGTCAGTATCAATTACAATATCAAACACACACACCTTGTCAGTGTCAATAATAATATCGGACACACACCCTTATCAATGTCAATAGCGGGGCCTCGCCCTCACAACACCAGTCCCAAGTCTTCGAACCAAACAGTAAATATGTAAGAGTTTCAATACATCAACAATAATGAGATGAATAATAATTGAAATAGAAAGTAAACGAAGTCTAGGATTGGCTAAAGGCCACCAACTAATAGTTCATCTAACCACACTCATCGCGTCATAGCTAACATAATTCCCAAGGTCAGTGGCCTCCATGTGGTGGAACCACGACCCAGGCATACAACCCTTCACCCTCTATTCCCTTTCATGGGCCCCCGAAAACCAACAAGAATATCAATAGAAATACATGGTCATCCTAAATAGCCCAACCCACACTACTAGCCATATCAAAAGCATAATAATATCAACCCAGGCTACAATGTAAAAAATAAACCTATCCTACCTGGACGCAGTGGAAATCCACGAAGTGCGCACACCATAGATTTAAAGCTCTAACATAGTTGATACCATATGAAACTAAACAAATTACAACTCCAGGGATAAAAATATGAACAATAAGACCTATATTGAAATTAGAAAACCGTGCCGAGAAGCGAACCACATATGTTAGAAAAATAAACTAAATATACTAGCGCATAGCCCTCAACTCGGGGGACTTATTGTTAAAAAATGAGCTTAAGGCGATATTGAATTGAATGGTAAAACTACATCTAAAGTAATTAAATAAAAACATTTTTACAATTAAAGAAAAGAAAAAATAATGAGAATTACCCAGAAAACTAAGCGTCACGAATTCCCATAATCACCCCCGCAACTCCCTGATCATAGGTAGTTTTACCTGCCGGAAAGCCACATAACTTGTATTAATTGGCTTTGTTTTGAGAATAATTGTATAATATATGATGGTTTCATAGTGAATATGTGGAAATACTTCTAACCAATATGATTAGCATTTTTTCAGGAAATTATGAGCATATGGAAGAAAACAAGTGAAGAAAAGGCAAGTCAAGAAGTAAAGAAGAATTTCCAACAAAACTGTACTGATCACGATAGAGATCACGTCATGATCCTTATCGTGATCCATCTTAATTAGCAGTGGCTGGGCTTGTTTTAAATGGGCTTATTAAGGGTAATTTAGTCTTTTTACCAACGAGGAAAGAAACCCTTAAGAAGTGTTTTTGAGGCATAATAAGATTATTATGATGATTAGAATTTGACTTTTGGAGA
>JBDJHY010638218.1:0-16180 GCA_039654485.1 Withania somnifera | reverse complement strand
TCACGAACTGAGGTGTGATTTACAGAGCCATGCTGAGTTACTTCTAGTCTTACATAAGTCATTTCTAGATGTTTCTGACCATTCTCCCCATATGGAGATCTTGACTAGCTAGACCCAAAGGGTAGTGAGAAAAGGCAGTGCCATTAGGGCAGGTTTCCATGGTCCAGGTCAGAGGGTCATAGTTATGATCAAAGATTTTAGCTGAGTCGATAGCTCCAGATCTCCAGTAGTAGGGTGAGCAGCGAGCCCATTAGGGGCCTAGTTTTGAGTTCACAAGGCTTTGTCGAGAGGTCTCGTGGATAGGTCAGGAGAGGTGATGTTTTTTATGAGTGAGGGTAGTCGAGTCATTATGCTCACTATTGTCCTAGGGTCTCCAGGAGCCTTTCAGCAGAGGGGTATTTTGAGTGTGAGGTCCAACGCCACTATGCTCGATTTTCCCCCAGCATAGGGCCTCTCAGGGTGCAGTGCTACCTGTTCAGCTATTACAAGCAGTGCCTCCAGTCAAAGGTGGGCCACCAGCTTATTAGGGAGCTAGGGAATGAGGTCGAGTGGCCAGAGGTAGAGGTAGGGATTTGGGTGCAGAGCAAAATAGGGAGCAGCATTAGCTCTATTGCTGATAGGGCCAAGGTCGAGGCCCCTGATACAGTTTTCATCAATACGTTAGCTATTCTTGGGTTTTCTGCATCAATGTTGTTTGACCCAGGTTCCATACAATTCTACACTTCTATTTATTTTGCTTCGCAATTGGGTATTGATAGTGAGCAATTGTCTGTACCCTTAAGTGTATCTACCCCGGGGGGTGCATCCTTAATGGTAGATCGGGTATATAGGTTGTTTTTAGTGACTATTCAGGGTCATGAAACATGTGCTAACTTGATTGAGCTTGCTATGTTAGATTTTGATGTGATCCTCGGCATGGATTGGTTTTCCTCCTATCGTGTAGTCCTGGATTGTTACAGTAAGAATGTGACCTTATTTGTGTCTGGTGTTCCCCTATAGTATGGCACAGTCCCACTAGTTGTTTATAAATTCGGGTTATTTCTTATTGTTGAGCCCGTAGACTTGTCGCTCGGGGTTGTTATGCTTATTTGGCCCATGTTAAAGATGTCTGTGTTGAGCCCTTTTCCCTGATACTATTCTAGTTGTTAGCAATTTTTTTGATATCTTCCCTGTTGATTTTGCCTTGTCTTCCAGCTAAGTGGGATATAGATTTTGCTAATGAGGTTGACCCGGGCACCAAGCCTATTTCTATTCCTCCATATCCTAGGGCACCGACTAAGCTTCGTGAGTTGACTGTTTAGCTACAGAATTTTCTTGATAGGGGTTTTATCTATCCTAGTGTATCACCGTAGGGTGCCCCAATATTGTTTGTGAATAAGAAGGATGGGTCCTTGCTGATATGTACTGATTATAGGAAGTTGAACAAGGTAATTGTTAAGAATAAGTATCCTCTGCCCCGTATCAATGATTTATTTGATCAACTTCAGGGAACCATGGTATTCTCTAAGATTGATATGAGGTTTGGCTACCACTAGTTGAGGATTTCGGTTGAGGAAGTCCCTAAGACAACTTTTCGGACAAGGTATGGGTATTATGAGTTTTTGGTGATTTTGTTTGGGCTGACTAATGCCCCTACAACCTTCATAGATTTGATGACTCAGGTGTTTTGACCTTATTTGGACTTATTTGTGATTATTTTTATCGACAACATATTAGTTTATTCGTGGAGTCAAGCCGAGAATGAGGGGCGCCTAAAAGTTGTGTTGTAGACTTTGAGGACTGAGCGAATCTAAGCTAAGTTCTCAAAGTGTGAGTTTTGGGTATATCCATCTCCTTTTTGGGCCATGTTGTATCAGGTACCGGTGTCAGTGTTTATCCGGCTAAGGTTGCATCAGTTTGTGATTAGCCTCAACCTACTTCCATCACTGAGATTCGTAGCTTCCTGGGGTTGGCAGGGTATTATTTTCATATTATTCCGGGTTTCTCTTCCATTATAATCCCCCTTGACTTGAATGACAAGTAAGGATATACCTTTCTAGTGGTTAGTTGAGTGTGAGGCTAGCTTTCTGAGGCTGAAGGAGTTATTGACTATCGCTCTGGTTCTTATTCTAATAGTTGAGAGCTAGACTTTTACAGTGTGTTGTAATGCTTCGGGTGTTGGTTTACGTTGTGTTCTAATGCAACAGGGCCATGTTATAGCATATGCATTAAGGCAGCTGAAGATTCACAAGCACAACTACCCCATCCATGATTTGGAGTTAGCAGCGGTGGTTTTTGCTCTTAAGATCTGGAGGCACTAGTTATATGGAGTCCACTGCGAGGTATTCACTGATCATCTTAGCTTGCAGTATATTCTAAGTCAGAAAGAGATTAACTTGAGGTAGTGGAAATGGGTTGATCTCCTGAAGGACTATGATTTGAGTATTCTCTTCCATCTGGAAAAGGATAACGTGATTGATGATGCCTTGAGCTGGATGGTGGTGAGTTTGAGTAGCCTAGCTACAGTTCCTATTTCTGAGAAGCTGCTGGCTCAAGAAGTTCAGTTCATGGCCAACATGATGGTTAGGTTGGATTTTTCAGCGCCAGAGCAAATTATTGCCCACATTGAGTCCACATCGCCCTTGTTTGACCAGATTTGACAACGACAGTTGAGGACCCACATTTAGTTCAGTTTAGAGAGTGGGTCCTATTAGGTGATTTCAGTTAGGCTATGGTAGATTCTGATGGTGTGTTGTGGGTTTATGGCCACCTTATTGTTTTGAGGGTTGGTGATCTGATTCAGACCTTGTTGCGTGAGGCCCACTATTACAGATACTCTTCATTCGAGTACTGCAATCTGAGGCAACATTACTGGTGGCAAGGTATGAGGAGTTCTATAGCATCCTTTATGTATCGGTGTTTAAACTGTCAGCAGGTGAAGTTCGAGCACCAGAGATCGGGTAGTGAGATACATAAGATCCTTTTCCCTGAGTGGAAATGGGAGTGGATTACTATGGATTTCATCACAGACCTCCCCCAATCTTCCTGAGGGTTTGACTGCATTTGGGACATTGTTGATTGATTAATAAAGTCAGCTCACTTCCTACTGACTCGTTTGGCCTGGGGTGTAGAGAGATTGGCCGAGCTATATGTCCATGAGATAGTTAGGCTTTATGGGGTACCAATATCTATCATATTTGATAGAGGAACACAATTCACCTCGTGGTTTTGGAGGTTGATTCATAGAGAGATGTGTATGGAGGTGATTTGAGTATATCGTTCCACCAAAAAACAGATGGGTAGTCCAAGAGGACCAATCAAGTGCTTCATGATATGTTGTATGCATGTGCTTTTGACTTTGGAGGTTGTTTTGACAAAAACTTGTCCTTGGCAGAGTTTTTGTATAATAACAGCTACCACTCTAGTATTTAGATGGTGCCGTTTGAGGCTTTGTATTAAAGACATTGCAGATAGCCAAATTGTTGGATTAGTGATGAAGTGGACCAACTCCATAGTTCTGATTGGCTCTGTGATACTACAGATCGGGTCAAAGTGATGCAAGATAGGCTATGAGCAGCGCATAGTAGGCAGAAGTTCTACACTGATCTTGGGCTTCGTCCCCTTGAATTTAGTATTGACTAGTTGGTCTTCCTTAGAGTTTTACCCATAAAGGGCATTATGAGGTTTTGCAGGCGGGGTATTCATAACCCCCAATTTATTAGGCCTTATGAGATCTTACATGAGTTAGAGAGTTAGCCTATATACTTGCCTTTCTGCTTGAGTTGGTTGTAGTTTATCCAGTTTTCCATGTATTGATGCTCTACCATTATGTACCGGACCCGTCCCATGTTCTTTTTTGAGACACCGTGCAGATTGATGACAACTTGATTTATACTGAGGAGCCTGAGGCTATTATAGAAAGGGATATGAGGCATCTCAGCTCTAGGAAGATTCTTGTAGTGAAGGTTCATTTGGAACATCGACTAGTCGAGGAGGCTACCTGGAGATAGAGCATGATATGTGGGCCTAATATCCATATTTGTTCGATCCTCTAGGTACTACTCCTTCCTTAACTTTCGAGTATGAAAGTCCTTTTTAGTGGTGGATGTTTTAATGACCCGTTTGGTCTTTTCTTTTCTTTTCATCAGTTTCTGTGATTAGAGATCTCTGGTTGTTGCCCAAGTCATTTATGACTTTCTAGGATCAGTAGCTTATGCCCTGGCAGTTCGTTTGCCCGTTATCTCAGTTTTCCTGTTTTAAAGTTTCAATTATACAATAGTGGAATTTGAGAGTGAAATTGTAGTGAACACACTCGGAATCGAATTCCAATAGTTCCATTAGCTCTAGAATTCCTACTTTGGTCTAGGTGAACCTTAATTTTATTTCCTGAGTTTTTTTTTGAGTTTAGTCTATTTTGTGGAAATTTAGCCCAACCAAAGCTCATTTTGGAGCTTGGGTGGTCTTTTGGTGATCGGAGCATCGGGCTACAGTGCGCTCATTTCGGGGACTTTTTCTAGTGCCCAGGTAGGCTAGGTTTATCTATATGCATCATAGACTGGGCTATTTTTGTGCCTATGATATGGCCAATAGTGTGGGTTGGGCTTTAGGTTGATCGTTGTATTTTTTGATGATATCCTTACTGAATTTCAGAGGCTCGTGAAAGGGCATAGAGGGTGAAGGGTTGTATGCCCAGGTCCTGTTCTCATCGCATGGGCCCTATAAACCTTGGGAACTATTCGAGTTGTTGCGCGACGAGTGTGGTGAAATAGGTACTTATCTGGTGGCCTTTAGCCGATCCTAGACTCTGGTTACCTTTCGTTTTCATTATTATTAGCATTATTATTTCTATATTGTGATAGAGCATCTGTATATCAGAGTTTGGCACTAATGAGGCACAAACCATACATTTGATTAGAGTCTGGGGCACAGACCCTGAGTTTTGTACTGATGGGGCGCAGGCCCTATATTTGATTGGAGGCGTGGTCCTCAGGGGAATGGACCCTGAGTTTGGCACTAATGGGGCACAAACCCTACATTTGATTAGAGGCATGGTTCTTTGGGGCGTGGACACTCAGCTTGGCATTGTTTGGGTGGAGGCCTCGAGATTGAAACTTATTAAGAGGATGGTGTTGGTACTATAAGATACTGCTCTATTTCACTTTCCTGCACCCCCATGTTCACTTTCATATTGTTTGTGCTCACCGGGCTTAATGGTTAAGTCACAGTGGGTTTTGTTGTGTTGTTTGTCTTACTGGTGGTATAGGACGCTGGGTAGGTTTTGTGTGTTTACTTTTTGTTCCTCACTAATATGTATTCTACAGTTCTATCCTTTACTCGTAGTGCATATATGTATAATCTTATGGTTAGTTGGGTCTTGTCTTAGCTGGAGCGTATGTATGTTCCTTTACTTCGATTTTCAGTTTTTGGGTACTGGTCACTCCAGATCGTGTGCACCATGTTTTAGTTTCCTTTTGATCTTTATTTACACTTCAGGTTTCTTATCTTTCTACATATCTATTAGCCTTACCGCTTTCCTACTGTTGTTGACCTATTTTACTACCTCGCCTTTATTACTTGCATTTTATTTTTGCCTAGTCGGCCTATTATGCCTACTGGGTACCCTTTTTGGTACTCATGCTGCACTTGCACTTTTGTACCATTTTTATGGTACAGATACCGGCAAGGGTTATCAGAGATTCCATGATCGTGCGAAGTATATACAACTGATTATAGAGTTACGATGAGCTTTGCGGTCCGAGACAACTATGGTTTCCTTGTGTTCGGCTTGCTTCACTCTATCTATAGTAGGCCCTGTGTTGTATTTCTTTTGTAGGAGTTGCTTTGTATTTCTATCTTTTGGATGCTCTTTATAGTAGCTCCTTATGCCATTGACACCAGGAGTTGGGATTTGGGTTGTGTATGTATTTCTTCTACTTCCGTTCTTTTATCTTTTTTGCTTATGTTTTTTTTCTTTGCTGGATGATTCGAGTGTTTATAGTCTATTGTATATAGCTCCGAGATAGAGGGTTAGGCTTCTCTGCAGGAGGGTCATAGAAGTCCTCATGACCTGAATTTTGGATCGTGACACCCCAACTTCTTTGCTATAATATAACTTCTCAATATATTAGCCAAATAACGACAACTTGTAGTCTGAATCAAGTGTATGGTTCAACATTTCATTTATATCATTTTACCCTCTAGATGACATCATGTTTTATTTTTTTGAAGTCTTTATCAAGTCATTAGGGGAAATATCTATACAATCCATGCCAATACAATCAATTCATCTCAGGGCATCAAATACATAGAATCAAGCTATGTCTCAAACCATGACAAGGTATCCCAATTAAACAACAACTATCATCAATTAAGGGCATATACAAGTTCTAGTACTACCGCAAATAATCAACTCACTCATGAAAGTTAAATCAAGTACTTCAATTACCAAGTTCAAGTATACAATTCAACAAAGTCCACAAAATCTCATCATCACAAAGTCCTCATGTTAACCCCGCATGTTTGATACTGGCAACCAAATTAATCCTATTATTTCACATTCAAATGAGTACCCCAATGTACCCATTCCTCCCATCAAAATCAACTAATCAAGAATTCCTACTAACACTTTATAGAAAAACCATAAAGCCACAACTTACCCTAAAGTCGGGGAAAATCAACCAATCTGAGTCGTGCCCCTCTGTGGAGCTTCTAAATGAGAAAATCTATTTACCAACACATCACATAAAGGAAATAACAACAATCAATACCCATATGTTGATATTTAATAGTTTATTCAAAATTTGTCCCGGGCTAACATTATCGAAATCCAAATTTTATTGAAAAACATATTACCCAATACTTAGGGAACCTTATTATCATTTTTTATCAAAACCCATTCCATTTTGTGTCTCATGTTAAAAAATTATCCATTTTCGAGTTCATGTGTAAATCCCAATTTTTGAGTTCAAAAACCTTCAAATTTAAGGTTCAAATCATGAATTAGTTGATGGAAATCTATAAAAGCATGTTTAGAAACACTACCTAATGTTTAGATATCGAAATCCCATTCTTTTATCTAGCCAAAATAAGTAAATTGGGTAGGCTTTGCGAAAAATTAGTAAACTTATGTTAAAATAGTCCATTGCCCAAGAACATGCATTCGCAACACCTGTTACGATTGTGACCCTTGCCAGATTCCCCCTCCTTCACGAATGCGATTGATCAGCTGTGAAACGAAGGTAAAAAGTCATTGTGCTCCACGATCGCTGGCTGGGGGACACCAACGTGAATGAAAAAAATATTCTCTGGGTGTACCAGCTGTAATCAACAACAAGTAAAAACATAATTCAAATGGACCCTCAGGATTCATTTAGAATTCTGTGCTAACAAAAGATATATGTAACCCTACTAATTTCGATGTTTTAGACTCAACGAAACCATCTAATCATGTGTACAATTCCCCCTTACACGATACTGGTTTAAGATCTAAAACTACCCCCTTACACGATACTGGTTTAAGACCTAAAACTAACTTTAACTCAAAAGATCAAATACCCCCGAGGCCAATGGGAAATATAAAAGACCTCATTCTAGGCCAAAATCCACCTCCCGAATCCTACGAAACAACAAGATTTTCAAATCGAGCACTCTATGAAAAAATATTGACTAAAGTCAACCATTTTCTTAAAAAATAACTTTAATCTGCCTAATCACTCAAAATCACGGTGAATAGGTTAAAACTAAATATGAAGGTTCTTCTAGACCAAAGTCGACATTCAGGAGCTGATGGAACTGAATAGTTTTAATTTCAAGGTCCCGAACTCCAAATGACCCCTAGAGTTTCATATTTTACACTTTGAAGCTTTGAATCTTCAAACTTCCCAAAATCCTACTCAAAATTCATTCCAGTTTTGAACCAACCATGGAATCAAACATAGTTTAGCATAATATAGATACGGGAAGGAAAAAGTAGTAAAAATCCACAGAAGTCATAAAAATGACTTGGAGGGTCATTACAACATCCACCACTAAAAACCATGTTCGTCATAGAACGAGAGAAAAGACTGAAGTACTGGATCAACCCGGAGTCTAAAGCATACCTCGCAAGGTCTGTTTCCCTTTCCCAAGTAAACTACCAAAGTACACCAGAAGTCTAAATTTTCAAATCAAAACAGATAATCCACGCATAAATGGAAACCACACTTCACAGAACCAGTGTGATTCCCACACCTCCAAGATGACCAAGATAACATGATCACTCCATAGACTCAACCCGAGCTAGTAATCTATAAACCACCATGCTATCATAGAATGGACTTATCTTCTCACCTCAACCTGAATTTCTGAACCACTATCACTCAAAGCCAAAAAGAAGCTGAAACTCAACCATTACTCACCATTGATCTCTCAAAACTATATCACCTATGCACAATATTTGTCTCTTTACCCGAATCAATCAAACTGCACACGCTGCAGGACTCAAGACTCAAGAATACTAGTTACTACCTTCCTATTTCATCCCATAGGTAACCCACATTACTTTTAATCACAAAAATGGAAATTCCATAAGGATCCAATAATCCCAAGTACCGTCCGTGGAAATTAAACACCTATTAATAGAGGCAATCGAAAAGAAACCATGCATAATATGAAGTGGAAATCAAAATGAAGTTCGTGAAACATGAACACGGACCTCAAAATCCAACTAAATACCGAGCATCAAAACAAGTATACCCTTATCCCTAAATAGTAAATATAGTATCAAAAACTAACTCAATATGCAAAACATAAAAATCTCCTTAAACTTGTCTAGTCATGAGCCAAAGCATGATATAAGAAGTCCAACTCTGGAAGGGATCCTACAACCGTCAGTGCCAACACATACCTCTCACAAATCTTCATAAAGTCAATTTACACCCCACTAATATATCAAGTCTACCGTACTTGGAAGGAACAATACCACTCAATCATTAACCCTTAACAAGGTCATATCATAGGATCATTCACTTGATCCACTATAAAGAGTTCACCCATTCCGTAGAGACACCGTTGGAAACCACAGAAAAGTTACCCATCATACAAAAAATGACAAGGAGCATACTAACATATAGAAGAAAGTAAAACCACAGCCAATAAAAAGCAAGTACATCAATGGCACACCGATGTAGTATCAAACACTTAGAGGAACAATCAACATCACTTGTGTTTTACCACTACCATGAAAATGCAGACCTACTAAAGTCAGTAGAATCTAGTGATGCTCAAAGATAATAACATCCTTGATTATACTTTATCACAAATGGACTATTTCACACATTAGGCCTTGCTAAGGCAATCCAAAGGATTGATGTAACTGATCTACCACTATGAATCAACTACGAGTATTGAGAAATCTAATCAACAAAAAAACCCCAGATAACCATAAAAACACAGAGAACACACATACAACCCAGAAAGTAAACTGCCCCACAAACTAACAATGTCACCACAACCCAATGTCTTGTATACAGTACCTAAACGAATACCTCTACCGCTGATGATGAAGCTAAAATATCTAATACTTTATTGCTACTTAGCAAGAAGGTAATTAGAGGATTGTCTGGTTTCCCACATATAGCAAGGCTGACAAATCAAAACCCATAGAGAGGAACTCAAGAAACAAGGTCGCCCCTATAGTCTGAGCGACCCAAGCTCATAGCTATACACACATCGGATCTATCAAACCCACACTTTTACCATAAATTATTAATGAGAGCCAGAAGACAATACTGATAAAAGATTAGCATACCACTATTCCCTCATCAAAAACACCTATACGAAGGACGAGTCTAACCATCCACCATAATCTAATAAAGTTTTTACATACAATTGGTATATTTGACCTACTGCTAAAGAAATGACTCATAGGGTAGACACACTCAGATAGCTATAAGTAGAACTGACCATCATAACAAGGACAAAATTATGGTATGGAGATGCATAAAAAATACTAGGTCCTGAAAAAATACAAAAATCAAGTCGATGGCAGTGTGAAACCATATATGTAATAGTTGTATCATAAATCTCTACCTCAGGCCTACCTAGAAATATATAACACTGCATATAATCAAAAATAAACTAAACTGTAGCATGGACCGAACCTCTTCCAGCCCTGTGTACACCATTACCTATATGTACGTCCCCACTACCCTTGGCTGGGTTTCATGTAGTGTTGCTGGAGCATGAAAATCTTGAGAAGTTGGTGGTGTCACCTCGATACCCGAAGGGGGAAATGTCTCAAACTATGTCTTGAGTTACCACACCTGTAACAATATTTAGGAACTAAAGGTTTCTAAGAAGAACTCTAAGACCCGAATGGCCCACTCCGCCTAAACCCCTCAAATAAGATTGATAATGACTCGGTACTGGGCTAGATACACTCCAAACCGCCTGACTAGAATCAAAAACCTATATTCTTCTAGGTGTAAGAAATGACAGTGGAAATGTCTATGATGATGAGATACATCCCCTCCTGCAAATGAGGAACCTGAGAACTGACAAAAGGAACAGAGCCTCTTTCCCCTACTATCACTGGTTTGATCCCTATGTAACTGCTCAAAACCTCTAGCAGCCTTGATCACACTCTTCAAAGTGGTTGTCTCAGACTAGAAGGATAGAAATACTGATACTCTGAGAGGATAAATCAACCCTTTTATTAACTTATCTATATTCTCTCTCTTATCAGGCAAGATGGCTACGACATGTCTAGATAACTCATGGAAATGAGATACTTACTCTTCCACTGACATAACCCCTACTCTAACTCATTAAACTGGCGACAGAGGCCATCTTTCATAATTTGAGACACGTATATATCAACAAAAGCCTAAGTAAGTATGTCGCAAGTCAGACGAGGAGATCCAACTGGTCTAGAATCAACATAAGAAAGCCACTATTTTATGGATGGCCCTTTTATCTGTAGAACTATATAATCTATCCCATACGTATGTATCAACCCCATACTCTATATAAACTCATGACATATCATCAAAAACTCATATGGTTCCTCATCATTCCCACCTAAAACTGTGGTGGGTTTATCTTGTAAAACATCTCGCATTGCCTCTGTTGGTCATTAGACATCTTTGCTTTGACTTCACTCATAGTACCAATACCCAAGATCTACAACTCATGAAATCTGTAAGAAATCAGTATCTTTCCCATCTAATCATGCACCCTTGGAATAGTCTATTGATTTGGGTCCCTACCTAGGGCATAGTCTGTGGACCCTGAGGTATACCACCCTGTGTCATACCCTCTAATGCCCTAAGAACTCTAAATAATATTTCCTATAGTAATAGGGATGCCACTATGTACAATCAACTACTAGAGATTATACAACAAATACAGAGTCTTGATAAAGTATTTGGTAAGTAAAGACATTTGAAAAACTAAAATAAACTAGAAGAGTCCTTCGGTATCTGAGAATGGAGAGGTCAGCTACCTACAGATACTCTACGAATTCAGTGTGAATGAAATTGAGAAACAAATCACAAAGTCTAGGTCCTAAACCTACACAAGAGTGTAAAAATGTAAGGAATGAGTGCAAAACCACGATACTCAGCAGTATCCTTAGCCGGTTTTACTATAAAACGGAACTAGAACCCCTAACAGCCATCCAAACCTTCAAATAATACTACTTGTAAATAGTTTATATACAATAACCCAACCAACAAGTACTAATGTAAATATATAGAGAATTTTGAAAAGTATCTAAATCATAATATTTCTACAAATACAAGTATGAGTCTCAAATCATGACAACAGGTACTCCCAACAATCTCCAATCCTTTCAAGAAACCAGATAACATCGAATGACTAAATGTAAAATAATCTCAAGAATCAGATAGTCTCAAGTTATCACCAATTTCAAGGAATATAAAGTAATCAAATACTCTTAAGTTATCACCGTCAAGTCATTAGCAAACAATTAGATTATTTTCAATAAATCAGTCAATATTTGAAATTTCATGAATCAGACAATACAGATAGATAATCAATGCCACAAACTGAATGAATCCAATACAATATGTAAGTGGCCAAATGTATGTCTCTCTTATGTGCCCTCCTACTGGCATATATATGTACGTGGGGGATATCTAAGCCATGTACACCTGTTAGCATATCTATACACTTCATAGTCCAGGACCCATGGAGACTAGCTAAGTTGTGCACCTGTATTAGTGAGGTACTCATTCCAGAACCACACCATTGTGAACAAGTTACCACAACTCCAATATTCGAATGGTTCAATCACTACAGTAAAAGGAAAGTTGTGAATATATTACCACAACAATAATATCAATATAATCAGTTCATTAAGGATAAACAATCTTTTCAAATATTTCATATGAGGTGGCTATTTTATCTCAAGATTCAAGTATATTGGCCTATCTTATTCAATCATTATCAAGTATCTCTTTTATATTTCAAATTAGGCATCACAATATTTCTTTGATTATCATGGTGTCAATAATTCATCAAAGGTCTAGTTCAACAATACGTATGTAATTATCCCTCCCCCACTTCTGTGCTATAATATAACTTCTCATTACTTAGCCAAATCCAGGCAAGTTGTAGTTAGAATCAATTGTATGGTTCAACGATTCATTTATATCATTTTACCCTCATGATGACATCTTGTTTCAGTTTTTAGAAGTCTTTATCAAGTCATTGCGGGCAATATCTATACAATCTAGCCCAACATAATCAAATCTTCTCAGGGCATAAAATATATAAAATTAAGCTATGACTCAGACCATGACAAAGTTCCCAATTAAATAGTAACTATCATAAACCAAGGGCATATACAAGTTTAATTACTAACACAAATAATCAACCCACTCATGAAAGTCAAATCAAGTACTTTAATTACCAAGTTCATGTATACAATTCAATAAAGTACACAAAATCATATCATCACAAAGTCCTCATGTTGATGCGTGTTTGATACTAGTAGCCAAATTGATCTCTAATAACTACCCAAATATACCCGTTTCTCCTTATTATAATCAATTAATCAATAATTCACATTAACACATTATAGAAAAATCATAAAACCTCAACTTGCTTTAAAGCTAGGGAAAATCTACCAATTGTGAGTCGTGCCCCTCTGTGGATCTTCCAAATGAGAAAAATATATTCACCAACATATCACATACAAGAAACAATAATGATCAATATCCATATGTTTATATTTAACAGTTTATTCAAAACTCCACCCCGAGCCCACATTATCAAAATTAAAAATTTATTACAAAAACATGTTACTAATGCTTGGGGAATCTTATTATTAACTTTTATCAAAAATCTATTCCATTTTGTGTCTCAAATTTACAAATTACCCATTTTCAAGTTCAAAACCCTTCAAATCTAAAGTTAAAGTCGTGAATTAATTGATGGAAATCCATGAAACATGTTTAGAAACATTACCCAATGTTTAGTTGTTGAAATCCCCTTTTCTAATCTTGCCAAACTGTGTAGAAATTGGGTAGGCTTTGAGAAAAATGTGAAAAACCATGTTAAAGAAGTCCACTACCCAGATGCATGCTTCACCATGTTCTCGACACCTGAGCGCTCATGATCCTCACCAGATTCCCCATCCTTGGAGAACATGGTCGATCAGCCGCGAACACGAAGGTTAAAAATCATTATGCTCTATGATCACTCCCCCAAACCCATTATCATGATGAATATCTTTGCGAACATGTCCTATTGGTCACAAATGGGTAGAAGCTTCCCTGGATGCACCAGTAGTTGCAAACCACAGCAAAACCAAGTAAAAACATAATCTAAATAGGCCCTTAGGAATCATTCGAAATCCCATACAAACAAACTATATGTGCAACTATACTAATTTGACATTCTGGACTTAATAGAATCATTAAATTACATGTACGAGGTCTCCATGACCCGATACACGTTTAAGGCCTAAAAACTAACTTTAACTCAAAAAGACTAAAACATCCCCCGAGCCTACGAAAATATGAAAGAACTCATTCTATGACAAAATGCACCTCCCAAATTCGACAGAACCATCAAATTTCCAATCCGGTCACTCTAAGATGAAATATTAACCAAGGTTAACTATTTCTCAAAACTCAATTTTATCCCATATAATCATTCAAAATCTCTGTGAATAGGTTAAAACTAAATATAAAGGCGCTTATAAACCAAAGTTAACATTTAGGAGCTGATAGAACTAATTGATTTTTGTTTCAAGGTCACTACTCCAAATGACTGCTAGACTTTGATATTTCACACTTTAAATATTAGAAACTTAACTTCCTAAAATTTTACTCAAAACTCATTACATTCCTGAACTAACCATGGAAAAATTATAGTTTAGCATAATACAACTACGGGAAGGAAAAAATTATAAGAATCATATATTAATAGCTTCCTTATGTTTTGCCTATTTGGTGGCTTACTTATAATGTTGTCTAGACTTATCCATTTTATGATCTCCTTAGTAGTTTCATTAATTTAGGGAATGCTTCCGCTATATATTAAATGTATGAATAGGTGCATGTTCCAAGAGATTGATTGGAGTTTACTTCTGGTAGCATTGTGTTGTATCCAGGGGTAGTCTCGGGACATTACAAATTTGATATCAAAGACCAAGGTTTATGTATTCGAGGGTATTTCTGGAACCACATTTAATAGAGTCTCTTTTTTGGGTGTATTGCATGCCACATTCCTAACGGATAGGCAACAAAACCTTTACAGAACAATCTTACTTTTTTCATGTATTATCTCTTTTTATGGAGTCTATCTCAAAACTTCTTATAATACATTGTCTATCCTTTCAGATAGTCATGCCTCTTCTAGACAACCTATTCGTAGGGCTCCTGGTTGTCCTGCCAGGAATGCAGCCTCACCAGCTCTTACAAACCAACCCTATCAAGGCATTACTACGGAATTCAGGAACACCATGTATTTATTGGATTATGCAGTCACCCAGGTAAACAACCAATCCTCCTCTTCTACTACCCCAGCCGAGGGAAATGTTGCTTCTTGAGTTTGGGATTTTATTCAGATGATTCCGCTTGTCTTTACTGGATCGACGGTTAAGGAGGTTCTTAAAGAATTTTTGGATGAGATTATGAAGATATTAGATGGTGTTGCAAGTGATAGGATCAAATACAGCCGAGTTGGCAAATAATCAGCTAAAGAATATGGCTCACATTTGATATACCCAGTGGAAGGAATGTAGGGGTACTTGTGCTGCTCCAATGACTTGGGAGTGTTTTGTAGAGGCTTTCTTGAAAATCTCTTCCTTACAGAGTTGTGAGAAGCTAAGGCTGGGGAGTTTATAAACCTTAGGAAGGGTTCCATGTTAGTGAAAGAGTAAGGTCTGAAGTTTACTCATTTACCCAAGTATACTCCAGCGATGGTGGCTAATCCTAGTGCCAGTATGAGGAAATATGTTTCAGGTATGATAGACCTGGTAAAGAAAGAATGCAAGACTGCTATAATTATGTGGGATATGAACATCCCAGACTTATAATGCATGTTCAACCAATGGAGGAGGAGAAGTTAAAAGAGAGGGAGAGACAAAATAATCAGGCTAAGTTCAATCAGTCTGGTCAAAGTCAGCAACAAGGTTTTGGGGGTGAAAATAGGCCTCAGTCTCAGCAGAGGTTTTTAGCACCGACTCCATCTTCAGATAGTGTACCAGACCCTACTACTGGGAATAAGCAGTTTCAGAATGGCAAGCCCCCCGTGGCCAAGTCTCAGGGTACTGTTTATTCCAATACGATGACTTTTCCCACTAGCACTCAGTATGGGAAGAATCATCCTGGGAAGCATTTTTCCAGAAAGGATGGATGTTTTGGTTGTAGCCATCCAGGTCACAGGATTAGGAATTTCTCTATGTTATAAACAAAAAATAAGAATGTCGTCATGTCACAGTTTATAGTATCAACAGCTCCACCAGTCCGTAGTGCTCAGTAGGGTGCTACTTTAGGAACAAGTGGGGGTCAGTGCCAAAATCGCTTATTGCATTAGGGTCCTACCAGGACCAAGAGAAGTCACTTGATTTCATCACTGGTATGTTGAAGTTCTTATCTATTAATTTGTTTAAGTTTTTGTATCCATGGGCTACACTATCATTTATTATAGCATATTTTTCTGCAAAGTTTGGGGTTAATCCTTTTTCTTT
>JBDJHY010638001.1:0-16181 GCA_039654485.1 Withania somnifera | reverse complement strand
ATAACACCTTTCATGGGTGACACTTTTAAGAAAATCCAATACCTATCTCAAATTCCAATTCTCTCTTTCTGACATTAGCATATGACATTTGCCTGCTCTAAACTCTTTTCAACCTATACCATAGTTGAACTTTTTTAGTAGACTTACACACCGAGTATGGACCAATCACAGGTACATCATCACCTCAATCCATCCAATTGAAGATCTACACCTCTTCCCATATGAGGCCTTAAAAGGATCCATCTGGATGCAGAGTGATAACTATTATTATATAAAATTCAGCCAAAGGCAGGTAGTCATCCCCAACTATCCTTGAAATCAAGTAACCAAGCTCTTAGCTATCCTCCAGAGTCTAAATAGTCTGTTGATCCTGACCATCTATCTACGGATGGAAAGAAGTAGTGAGATAAACTTGCGAACCCAAATCTTCTAGAATAATCTCCAAAATTCAATGTAAACTGAGTACCCCTATCAAAAAATGATAGTCAAGAGCATACCATTTAAGCGAACAATCTCCTGAAGGTTTAATCTACCGTACTCCTTTGCTATAAACATAGTGTGAACAAGTATGAAATGATCTAACTTGGTTAATCTATCCAAAATTACCCAAATGAAATATTTCTGATTCTTTGTATATGTCAACCTAGTAACTAAATCCATATTAATAACCTCCCACTTCCAAGTAGGAATCTCAAATATCTGCATCTCACCTGCCAGCTTCTAATGTTTGGCCTTCACCTGTTGGAAATTCAGACACTTAGCCACATAATCGACTGTCATTTTCATACCTCCCCACTAAAAAACTTCCCTTAAATATTTATACATCTTAGTGGAACCCAGATGAATGGAATACCTAAAATAGTGAGCTTCTAACAAGATCCTTTCCTTTAAGCTATCTCTATTCGAACACATAATAGACCCTCATATCTTAACACTCCATCTCCCTATTTAGAAAAATCTTGTCCTTTATGCCTACCATCCATACTCTTCAGCATAAGTAAAAATGGATCTTTATCCCACTTTTCCTTCTGCTCCCCTACTAAAGAAGACTCAAGCGTATTCAGAACCAAAGTACTAACATCATCAGTTTCAACCATTATGACACCCAAATGTACAATCCTCTACACATCTCTAATACTCTCCTTCTTACACCCTTCAACAAAAGATAGGCTACCAATAGAAACTCTACTAAGGGAATCATCTACGACATCTGCCTTACCAAGGTGGTAAAACACACTCAATCATAATCTTTAAGTAACTCTAACCATCTCCTCTGATGAAAATTTAGATATTTATGGTCAAACATATACTGGAGGCTCTTGTGGTCAGCGAAAACATCCACATGGACACCATACAAGTAGTGTCTCCACAACTTAAGATTAAAGACTAGAACTTTCAACTCGAGGTCATGAGTCAGATAGTTCTTCTCATGGATCTTGAGCTGTCTAGAAGCATAAGCTATGACTTTAACATTCTGCATCAGAACACATCTAAGACAAAACTGAGATGCATCACAATGGACCATAAACCCCTTATTACCTTCTGGCATGGTTAGCACCAGAGCCGAATTCAACTTATCTTTCAAATACCAAAATCTTTTCTCATAAGATCCATACAATTCAAACTTAACTTTTTTTTAGGTAAATATGGTGAAAGGGGGTGCAAAGGTAGAAAAAATAGCCATAAATCTCTAATAGTACCCGATAACCCCAAGAAACTTCCAATTTTAGTTAGAGAGGTAGGTCTAAGCTAATTCTTCATAGCATCAATCTTTTGAGAATTGACTCGGATACCATCTCTAGAAACAACATGGCCGAGGAAAGCTACAAATTTCAGCCAGAATTCATACTTGGAAAACTTAGCATATAAATGGCTATCTAGAACGGTATAGAGAACAATCCTTAAATGGTTTGCATGATCTTCCTCACTCTTAGAATAGACTAGTTGTCATCAATGAACACAATGACAAAAAAATCAAGATGAGGCTTGAATACTCTTTTCATAAGATCTATAAAGGCGGCTGGAGCATATGTCAATCTAAAATACATGAATACAAATTTTTAGTAACCATAATGAGTTCAAAAGGCATTCTTTGGGATATCATATTCCCTAACCTTGAGTTGATGGTAACGGGACCTGAGATCTATCTTGGATAAGATATTGGTACCCTGAAGCTGGTCAAAGAGATCATCAATTCTAGGTTTGGGATATTTGTTTTTATGGTTACTTTATTAAGTTTTCTCTAATATATACACATACAAAGAGAACCGTATTTCTTTCGCACGAATAAGACAAGGGCTCCCCAAGGTTAAACACTGGCCTAATGAACCCTTTTTTAATAGGTAAGCTAATTGTTCTTTGAGTTATTTAAGTACTGTTTGAGCCATCCCCTAAGGAGGAATAGATATAGGTTGTGTATTAGGAAGAAAATTAATCCCAAAATCAATCTCCCATTCTGGTGGAAGTAGCTCATCTGGGAAAACTGTTGGAGATTCTCTAACAACTACAATTGGCTGGATAGTAAGAGTATCAGAACCAGAGCCCTTAGCTTTAAACAGATGATATAAGAAACCCTTGGAGATCATTCTTTATTTGATGTAGGAAATGCAATAACCCCTAAGACCTATGAAAATACCTCCCTATTCTAAGGCAGATTACCCAAAAACTGAAATTTTACTATTTGGGTTCTACAATCAATGAAATCAAAATAGGAATACAATCAGCCTATGCCAAAAAATGACATCAAAATCCAACATATCTAATTCTACTAAGTCTTTTAAGGTGACTCTCCTAAGAACTGAAACTGGATAATTCTGATAAACATTTTCACCTTCTATGGAATCATCGACTGGATTTAAAACTAAGAATGACTCTGGAAGATAAATAGGATTAACCCCAAAATTTATAGCAACATAAGGTGTAACAAAAGATAATGTAGCCCCGTGATACATCAACAATAAAGACTTACGACATACAAGTAATGACCTTAGGTGACTCCTCTTGGTCCTAGTGGGACCTTGGTGTATTTAACCATCTTTGGTGTTGCCCGCCACCGATCCTAAAAGTAGCACCTTGCTAAGCACTATGGGATGGTGGAGCTGTTGATGTTTTAGACTGAGACTTGACCATATTTTGATTTTCTCTCCTTGCCATTGGATAATTCCTAGTCCTGTGATCCAGCTGGCCACAACCGAAACAAATTTTTTTTCTAAACAAACATCTCTTTGATGATTTTTCCTACCCTAAGTGCAATTAGGAAAATTCATGGCGTTAGATTGAAAAGTTCCTTGAGACTTAGCCCCGGAGGGCTTCCCCTTCTGAAACTTCTTCCACTTAGTAGTAGGAGATGGTGCACTAGCTAAAGATGGAGTTGGAAACCCCTGCTGCGACTAAGGCTTGTTGTTTCTACCGTAACCTTGTTGTTGATTATGACCAGATTGATTAGATCTATCCCTCTTATTCTACCTCTCCCTTTCTTTTAACTTTTATTCCTCTATTTGGTAAGCATACATCATGAGTTTGGAGATGTTTATATCCCCAATCAACATAGTTTTCTTGCACTCCCTATTTACCATATCATTAATACTAGAAACATGCTTGCTCATCCTAGCCTCAGAGTAGCAATCATCTCAGAAGAATATCTAGACATTTGGGTAAACTTCAAGTTGTACTCTTTCACAGACATTGACCCTTGACTCAGATTTATAACTCTTTAACCTTAGACTCTCTCCTCTCCCGATGGAAGAACCTATCTATAAAGGTCTTAGCAAAGAACTCCCAAGACACCGTAGCAGCACAAGGACCTCTATATTTTTTCATTAAATGTACCATATTTGAGCCACATCCTTCAGTTGATAGGATGCCAACTCAACGCTCTCTCTCCCAGTCACTTGTGTCAACTAAAAAATCATCACAAGTTCAGCCAAAAAGTTTTGAGTATGCTGCTCAACCTTAAAACCAGTAAATATTGATGGAGTCATCTGAAGAAAATATCAAAAATATTGTAGAAGCATTGCCCCCACATGGGTCCATAGGAATGAAATCTTGGTTAGACTTGGGAAGTGATTGTCTGGGCCAACAATTGCATGGAATTAATGAATCTAGTGGTGATAACTTGATCAGGATGGGCTGCGGGAGCTGGATAGGATTCATTCTTAAAAGGATGACTAGGATCCCTGTTAGTTATGGCCTTATGAATAAATTGTCAACGAGGAGGCATGATTATGTGGAATAATATATCATGTATTAATATAAGTTTTGAGAAGAGTGCATAGCATAAAAGAATACACGAAGAAGGTGAGACTATTTTGTAAGTATTCTATGGCCTCTCCATTATAAGTGAGGATTCATCAAGTTGTTCGATAATTTTCCTTCTCTACTAACCTCGTTGTTGAGTGGGGAAACCTTTATATGCATTACATAATAACATAGAGCTTAAAATAAGCCAGTATTATTGAATACACTAGTACGGAGTGTATGCATAAAATATGATAAATAATATAAGGCTAAAAATTAAACCTGTGCAATGACCCAAAAGATGTAATAAATGAAGGGAAATTAGTTCTAAAGTGAGTTTGAGCTTTTGAAGTGAAAACCTAGTTATTAAGGTGAAGCATTTACTTTTATCTTGAAAATATTTGACATGAGTTAGGAGTTTCTTCTAACCGATAGAAACTATTTATGAGCTACATAGAGCCCGGTATCATAAACCCACACCAAAAAAGTTCCAATGTATTATAACCCACATTGGTAAAGAGTCACATTTCCACTGTTACGACTAAACTTGTACTTCTTAGCTAAGGATCCTTAACTAGTATAACCATAATGGACCTGCACTAAAAAAATAGTTTTGGACTGACATATCCTTATAGATGGGTTGAGTTAATCCTCTCGGTGCTAAATAATACTCCCAAAAAATACATGTGCTCATATTCTTAAATAGGTTCTTAAAAGGACATATCTCGAAGTTTAATCATAGTTAAGACGAAGCTGCTTAATTCTTGTCTTGCATATCAAATATGCTTTTCATAATTTTTATGATACATACTCATCAAAATCATAGGAGTTTCAACTTTAATTCTAGGGATCTTATAGGAATAAAAACATGCAAATCCATGTAAGGCTTGATACCTGTATTTGAAAATACTAGTATGTTAAAATCATGTAATCATGTGGAAAACATGATAATAATCAGAAAATAAGTAAAATTGCATAATTGAAACCATTGAGACAATATTATCATAATTCATGAACCTTGGGTTTTAACCCATGATTAAAGAAGACATCTAAAATGTGAACCTTTTGGGGCATGGGAGTGGAAGGAACTCTCATTGAATACCCCCCCTACCTGGTTGTGAACAATTTCCTAGAAGAATCTCGAGGATTGATAGAGGAACTAGGACCCTAGGTTGAACTTGTACATATTTTTCTTGATTTCTTTAACTATTTCTCTTGTCTGATATTTTGCTAAGTGTAAAAAGAATAAATAAATAAGAAGTTTGGTATTTTTACTAGTGGTAAATAAGCTAATAATGATGTGAGATTGGTCATTAATGAGTGTTAAGTGTACATAATGACCCTTGTAAAGAGGATTTAAAAATTCATTGGGCGAGTTTGATGGTCGAGTCGACGGTCTGTCAAAGTGGATGACGGTTCGTCGAATCAGGTCCCTGAACCATCGAACCTAGGCCCTTTAAGGAGAGTTCCTATGGGTAATTTCCATGATTTTTTAAAGTGAATGATGGATCATGTAATGATTCGGCAAAACCTGTTACTTGAAATACCTCACTAGCCAGGTTCCACGGTCCGTGAAACCCTTTAACGGTTCGTGAATCTACTTGTGGAAAGTTGTTAGTTCTAGATTTTTGTGAAACTTTTTTAGCACCCCTTTTTTATCTTTAGAATTTTTTAGGGTTGTTTCAAGGTGTTTCAATTGATTCTTGCAAGGTAACCTAACAAAACTAGGTAACCCATAGTTATCATTTATTCTTTTACCTATATCAATCAAATTGCTCGTGTTGTAGAACTCAAGACTCCAAGATACCTATTGTTGCCTTTTCATTATGACACTTTGTTAGGAAATACACTGAGCACTATTACCTCAATGAAAACTTTCCAAGATTATGACATGATGGAACTATCCATAAATATTCAAATATGAAATTTTGATTCCCAATTTCCAAACCACAAGTAAACTAAACTCTCTCATAACCTTTCCAAATTATCCAAGGTGTCAACCTGAATCGATCCATTTATAATATGACACACCAAACCAAGTCTATTCAATAATTAACACATTAAACTAATAGGATTCCATCTTTCCTAGATCAGGATCAAATAGAGAACTAAAACAGTTGAGATCTTTAAGCTCTTAAAAGCTACCCCAAAACACTGAAATGCCTATCCTTTATGAGATAATGTGGTCAATTAGGAAAAAATTAAAGGAATAACCCCTACTAAATCTCATTGGTAATCAAGCATCCCTTTTAACCACAAAAACAACAACTTCACAATATTATATGTTATCAACAATAGCTGAAAACTAGTTCAGGAAATCATAAAGGGAACTCATGCAAAGCCTAAAACTTTTCCATTATAACTAAATGAGGATTGAGAGTCATTTAGGGGTATCCTTAGTCCTAACAATAGATAAATCAAACTGAGTGACTTGTGATGCGTAAAAGCATCCTAAAAAAGGTTTAATAATAAATCAAAGCATGATACCAAAAATCCTACTCTAGTAGCAATATTATAAAACTATTGGTATCAACACATACCCCCAAAACTCACCCTTTGTGGAACACCAGAGTGTCATTTCACATCCCACTACCATATCAAATCGAGCATACCTAGAAGAATCAAAATAGCTTAATCGTTAAACCTCAATGATATCATGACATAGGATCGTTTCACTTAATATGTCACTAAGAAATAGGCCATCAAGTATCAACACGACTGAAGACCAACAAAATACTGTATGTAACATCAAAAAATCAGTGTGGAGTATATTAATGCATAGAGGGAAGTAGAACCAAGGCCAATAAATATCAAGATAAGACAATGGCCTACTGACCACGAACAACACCACTAAGGTCCGATTACCACCACAAAACACTAACCCACCATGTAACACCTTGAACACCACCCTAGAACCTTTCGAAGTCTAAAAAAAGAAGTTAGGAAAATTTCATAAAGATCTGTAACTTTTGACTTTCCACTGACCGTTGTCCGTTTCTACAGTCCGTGGAACCAATCCTGGGAATCTTCCAGTGGTTTTTTCTAAGTTTTAGTTTCCATGGACCCTTTGAAGGTTCGTAACTCTCTTCCACAAACCGTAGAAGGTACTGTAGAGTAATTATAGTAATGTCCCAAGCTTTTGGAAATTTGGCTAAGTATACACCATCAGTTATATGCTACGTTTTCTAAGTGTGAGTTCTGGATAACATAAGTACCTTTCCTTAACCATGTTGTCTTCAAAGATGGTTTCTGATTATATTCTCAAAAGATAGATGTTTTGAAGAACTGTCCTAGACCTACCTCTCCAACCAATATTCGAGGCTTCTTGGGATTAGTTGAGTATTACCGAAGATTCATGCCTGGTTTTTCCACCTTATCATCTCCTCTTACTAGGATAACTCAGAAAAAATTCAAGTTTGAATATTCTGAATCTTGTAAGAAAAGTTTTTATGACTCCAAAGATAGATTGACTGTGGTTCCAGTGTTGGCCTTGCCAGAAGGTACAGAGGGGTTCGGGTTTGTACTGAGGGTAATTGAAAGGTTTGGGGTGATACGTCCATCTCAGCGTAGTTTTTATCCACAGTAGATGGTCAGAAAGGGCAGACCATCCAGACTATAGAGGATATGCTAAGAGCTTGGGCACTTAACTTCGAGGGTAGTTGGGATGACCACCTACCTTTGATTGAATTTTTGTATAATATTAGTTATCACTCTAGTAACCAGATAGATCTATTTGATGCCTTGTATGGGAACATGTACATATCACCCATTGGTTGGTTTGAGGTTGGTAATGTACCTTTGATTGGTCCAGACTCCATGTTTAACAGATCAAATAAGGTAAAAGTCTTATGTTGAAATCAGAAGGAGAGAATTGGAGTTTGAAGTAGGTGATTGGATTTTCTTTTAAGTGTCACCCATGAAAGGTGTGGTGCAGTTTGGGAATAAAGGGAACCTTAGTCCCTATTTTTTTGGCCCATATCATATTATGAGAAGATTCAGCCATGTGTCCTATGAGTTGGATCTTTCTAACTGATTTTGCAGCAGTCCATCCAGTGTTCCATGTGTCTCTTCTAAGGAAATTCTTAAGTTATCCTTCATTGGTTTTTCCTGTTGAAAGCATAGCTATTAAAAATAGTCTCACTTATGAGGAGGTGTCAGTTCAAATTCTAGACAGGCAAGTTCTTAGATTTCAGAACAAGGAAGTGGATAAAGTTAAGGTTTTGTGGAGAAATCAAGAAGCCGAGGAAGCTACTTTGGAGGCATAGGTTGATATGATAAAGAAATATACCTATCTTATTCCTTCTAGGTCCATACAAACATAAGGTAACCAATCCTGAAAATTTTAGCGTTTTCTTCAATTTAATGTTATGAGTCAGTTGCTAGTACTCTATTTCTATGTTTTCATGTCATGTCAAGTCAAACCATGTTTAGTTTCAGCTAATAACTCTAGTCCATGCTTGGTTTCAACTTTATTCTAATGTTTTATGAAAATCTCTACCTAGCTTAGCCATTTCATATTAAAGAATAACTAAATTCATCATTCGAGGATGAATGATCTTAAGGGGGAGATGTTGTAACACATTGAAAACAACCCTAGAACCTTTTTAAGGCTAAAGAAAAGAAGTTGGGAAACTTTTATGAAGATCTACAACTATTGACTTTCCATGGACCGTCGTCCAGTTCCATGGCCCATCGAACCAACCGTAGAAAGCTTCCAGTGGTTGCTACTATGTTGTCAGTTCTTATAGACCCTTTGACAGTCCATAGTTCCCTTTTATGGACTGTAGAAGGTCTGGTGCATTTTTTCTAGTGATGTGCCAAACTTTTCAAAAAATTTCCAAGTATAGGACCCTACCATGAACTGTTCCACCATCCACAAAAATATTTAATGGAACATGATCTGAACCATGGAAGTGGTACAGTGAGGTACATACCTAGGGTCAGATCTACGGGTTGTGCGATGGTTCATCAATTAGTTCGATGGTCCGTCGGACTTTCCTAGTGGTTTTTTAAACCCATTATTCCCAGGGTTATTATGGATAATTAACACTCTTTAATGACCAGTCCCATATCGTTTTAGTCTAAAAAACCTTTAATATAAATACCAAAAACCCTTAATCTTTTATTCTTTACACTTAGCAAACTCTCTGATAAAAATAGAAAAGAAGAATTCCCTCAAGGAAATACGTACAAGTTCAACCTAGGGTTCCAAATCCTCCATTCAATCCACCTGATTCTTCTAGGGATTTTTCTCAATCAGGTGTGGGGGTATTCAATGAGAATTACTTTCACTCTCATGCCCAACTTTCTCAAAATTTTAACGAACTATGATTCCTTAAATCTAGGGTTTTACTGAAAGCTCATGAAATTGATTTATATTGTTTCCATGTGTTTAATTGTGTAATTCTTAACCATTTTATGATTATTCACATGATTCCTACCATGACTCACATGAATTATACTAACCTAACATTTCCATTAAAATTATCAAGATTCCCACTAGTATTATGACTTTATTTAAAGAGAATCCAAGAGTAAATATTGAATTCTTCATAACTTAATTTATGCATGATTTATGATCAAGATAGAATTAGCAAACAAGTTTCATGAAATAAGACAAGAAAGTTAAGGAGCTTCAGCTCATTCATGATATAGGATACAGGCACCAGATATGCCCCTTTTCATAACTTCTAAAGATATGAGCACATGCTTTTTTGGAGGATTATTTAGCACTGAGAGGAATGACTAATACCATTAATGGGTATGTAGTCATTCCAAAACTATGTCTCCATCATAGGTCAATTTATTTTATTTAATTAAGGATCCTTAGCTTAGACTTTACATGTTTAGTCCTGGTCGTGTCTTGTTTAAAGCGGTCTCTTTGCCAGTGTCGGGTTAGAACACTGGATCTTCTTTCGTGTGGGTTTATTACATCAGACTACGCGTAGCTGAAACATAGTTTTTATCAGTTAGAAGAAATTCCCAACTCATGACTATGATTTTTAAGATAAAACTAATGCTTGGAACAACCAATTTTGATTTCTGGTTAAAAGTTCATATTAGTTTTAGAACTGTTTTCCTCTTATTCATTAGAGCATTGTGGGTCATATATAGTTTACCTTCTAGCCTTATATTATTTATAATATTTTATATATACACTCCCATACTAGTACATTCAATAATACTAACCCAGTTTGGCTGAATGTTATTATGTAATGCAGACATTTATTGAGCAGCTTGGTGAGTCCTCACAGTTAGGAGACCGTAGTTTTTCTTCTCTTTTGGTATTTAATTTATTAGTTCTTGTTGAGGGATGCTTGGGGATTTTCCCAAAAGTTAGCCTAGTCCTTATAGAGGTTTTCTAACATAGAGTCTGATTGGGTAGTTTCATTATGTTTTGCGCATTTTGAGGTTTACTTATGATATTGGCTAGATTATCCATTTTATATAATATCTTAGTAGTTTGTTGATTATGTTAGAATGCTTCTTCTATATACTAAGTGTATGAACAGGTGCCTATACTAAGGGCTTTCAGATACCAAGCCTTTCCAAGGGAATCTAGAAGATTGATGTAATTGATCCAACATTATGAATCAACTAAGATTACTGAGAATAGTTCTAATCCATAAAAATACCTGCAGGGAGGCATAAACCCAAGGGAGACTACATATACAACCCAACAAGGAAACTATAAAAAAATAAACAATGTCATAACAACTTGAAGTCATGCATACAATACCCAAAATAAGTATGGCTAGCACTGATGGTGAAACTAAGATACATGACACTGCCCCGATAACTTAGCAAGAAGGAAACTAGTTAATTACTTGGTTTCCCACATACAAAAAATACTGATGAATCAAAACCCGCAAAGACAAACTCAACCAACATAGCACCCTTACATCCTTAGCCATCAATATTTGGGAAGCTAGTGAATCCTACCCCATAATTCCTATTAGCCTCAATGTACATATGTCCTCGAGAATCATCCAAAATCCCATAATTATCATCTCTAGTTCCCCCCCTATAGTAGAAACACACAAGTATTTACAAGAAACAATCCCATTCATAGTGTTGTTCCTTCACTCTAACCACTAAGATCCTCTTCTAATCGCTCATAACATTGCATTTCTAGTTTACCCAATACGAAACTCATCTAATTATATGACATCTATAACCTCAAACCCTCTCTGTACACAATGCCTGATTTGATCATAAATGTAGTTCTAAACACACTCAGTTCATCAAAACCTACACAATCACCATAGAATGTTGACGGGATCCTGAAGGCAATATTAAATAAAGATCATGACACTGCTAGCTTCTTACTCAATAAAAAATCATAAGAAGGTAAAGTTTACTCACATACCATAACCAAATGGAGCATCAACATAAGATCGAGTGCAATATGAAAACATATCCATATTAGCCATGTTAGAAGTCTTTGCCTTGGACCAAATTAGAAGAATATCATGTCATTAGTACCAAAATCCTTTGAAAACATATAGTCACCCCTTGCAAATATAAATTATAGTCATCGTTCTTCCTAAAGAAAGATCTCTATTCCTATCAATCCACTCTTTGTTTGTTTGAAACCGGCCTTACCTAAAGATGATGAAATCAATGACAATCCTAATAATGCTTCTCCTTATTCTAAATCTACTGAATCCAAAATAAATATCAATTCCTTGCTAACCCTCAAATTGTATGCTTCAATTATTACTCAATTAGTCGATTTATCATGAACAATATTAGCGAAAATCCCCAATCACTCCATAAATTGCAAATTCCATAAGCACATACCATATATTTATTTCTAAATGTCTATGTAACTTATTATAATAGTCAGATTTTAAACATCTCACTTTACATTATTGCTTTTTGAACTCGAAGGATAAAACCTACACAAATCATCAACTCTAATCCAAGAATTAGTATAAATGTAATGGTCCTCGGAGTCATTTCTGTGATTCACGTAGTATCTATACATTCAGATCATTCTTTTAACTTTCCAAAGTCATTTTGACTTGCTGGGACCAATAGGTTGGCTCCCTAGCAGTTTTACGATTTGAATTCCTTTGCAACTATAGTTTTTAGGGCTTACTCAGCTTATAGTATTTGAATCGTCTTTTTTCAAATCCATTGAGTCCATAATATTATTTACATAAAGATCGCATATATGGATATATAATCAGAATATGTTTCAATCCCTGTGATTTTAGAACTTTTTCAAAAAAGTTGTCAAAAAGGTGATGTGGCCGATAAATCGGCCAAAATAATGAATTTATCGGCCATTCGGTGGGTTTTCTAAATAAATATTCATCCCAAAGCTATTAGATATTTTCCTTTAATTTCCTTCAATGCTATTGATCTTTGGAGCTCCATAAATCTCCTTTAGGGGTCCTTCTTCAAGATTTAATTTGTAGAAACTCATTATGGTGGTTGTACGATCATTTCTACCGGTCAGTTTATTATTTTCTTTATTACATAAACTTTCTGGGCTTATATCTTCAATTTCTATTGTTAATTCGAGCCCTATTTTGTGCCATATGATGTATGAGCTATGCTCTATGTGTTGGTATAAATATTTTCTTTTTCCAAGCTATTACGATTTACAGACCAATTTTTTAGCTTGGATTTCGACCCCGTTATTGTATAAAATATGGGTCTTGTTTTACTTGTCCTAATACATGGGTTATATTTTTGCTAAAATCGTGTGATTCTGAGCTTCGTACGGTCTACTTTCTTCATACTGGGTATTAGTGTATTATATGCATGGTAAATTGCCAACTCGAGGCTGGGATTTCTAGTTGAGCCTCGATATTCTTATTCATCTAGCCTATGGGCTACTTAGTTTTTTTGTCGCTTAACTACTTACCCTAAGCCTATATCTCCCTACCCGCATGTTCAACGCCGAATCTGGAACATAGTGTGGTTAGGGAAGGAGTAACATCAGGGATTATACTAGTTATTAGAGCTTAGCAACTATCCCCTAATTTAGGTTTGTGGCTTTAGAACCGATCTAGGAAGGTTGTTTATTTTGTGTTTTATGTGAGATGTAAGTGGTACTAAGGAATGTATGGACCTTTAGGCCATAGATAGTTAGTACGGCTATGCTGGTTAGTTAATGGCCTTATGTTATAATGTTGTACCTAGCTGAATACGACTTTGTTGGGTAGTTAGTATCCCAATGTGGTGATATCATGTCCTAGACCGATGCAAGCCCGAGAGTATGGTGTATTGGACTGAGTTATGACAGCTCTTATATTTCCTTATATGGGTGTGTACTCGGCCCTCAATGGGCACCCATTGGGTAGTTATGACATCATTGGTGTTATTCATGGCTCGGGACCGTAATTGGTCTAGGAGAGGATATACATTGTGACTAAGGTTTGGAAGCCATCCTATGGATTCCAGTTATCAACCTTAAACTAGTTTAGTCTATTGATTGGTTTTGTGTAGCAAGTATGTATTAAAGTTTTAAAAGTTAACCTGATTTTGACTGACTAATAAATGGAAACTTAATTTGTATATATAATTATATCTTAAATGATTGTTCTTATGAGAAATATGGAGTTATTTTCTCACACCAATTTAGGCTACTTTCTTACTATCCCTATGATTCTAGACATTGCCTATATAAAGACAGTTGGGTTTTACTATTTTTGATTTTTGGCTACATGGCTGGAATTTTGTTCCATTGAGATATGATATACGGGTTGAACCCGAGTTTTGGCCTTTAGGCCCTGATGACTTTGGCACTAATTGATTTTTATAAGGTTTTGCATGCAACTTGAGTCCCTCCACATACCCTGCTGATTTGGGTTGTTGTGCTTAGGGCATGACACACATCCAGGGGGAATGTATATAGGGGAGTAGTGGTATATGATTCGAGTCTTCTATTGGTACCTCTTGATTTGGGAATATCCCAAAGAGGGAGACATGCCGACACATATTTACTTTTCCATCACCCTTTATGTTGCATCTCTACACGTTGACATGCACTCTTCAAAACTTACAGGCGGAGTAACTATTGGGTTACTTGGTTTCCTGAGTATACTTTCTGGTAGATATGGTACTGGTTGGGTTTTTTTCTAGTAGATTTTATTTGTTCCCTTCTATCGTCGTTTGATACTATTCATGCACTTGCTGTAATTACTATTAGCCTACCTAGCTGATAGTTTGTATTTGCATATTGGTCCTTCTTTGTGTTGGTTATGTTGGATATCCAAGTACGTGTCATATTTGGTCATGATCTTCTTGTGATATGAGTCTATGTGTTGTAATTTTTTAGTGTCGTCCTTTCATACATAGTAGCCAATACTGCGCATACTAATAACCAACCCTTTACTGTACTCATTTGTTATTTCTTTAGTTTCCCTTCCTATTGTGTATTATGTTTAGGTTCCTTTAGTTTCTTTTAGTCTCCTTTACCTTTCTTATATTTAAGTTTTCTTGGTCCGTATATGATGCCTATTAGGTTCCCGACGTTTTTAGTACTCATGCTACACTTCTACATCTTTTCTTGATGTAGGCTCGAGTATAAGTAATTAGAGCGGACACAATCATGCGGACTAGCTTGGTGTTATTCAGGAGGTACGATGAGCAGTTGGTGTTCATGCTCTCTGATCTTCCTCCGTCTCGACAGTTGTTCCACTTTGAGTCTGGATAGCTATTTTCTAGTTTTTCCCTATTTTGGTTGTATTTTGTACCTTTCTGTATATAGATGCTCTACATCTACGATAGTAGGTTCTGGGGAGTCATGTTCAGTTTGGTATTTTTATGTTCTATTTTTAGTCCTTTTCTTCATCTTCTTTCCTTTTCTTTTGGGTACTACGGTAGTGACCTAGCGCCATTTGCTCTAGGCCGGGGATGGTCTTGTCTACAAGTGAAATGTATATGCAATCACAACTCAATTTTTGGGTCGTGACAAAGTGGTATCAGATCTCTAAGTTTACAAGTGTCTTTGGCTGTAGGAGAAAGTGTTTGATGGAGTTCTGCTGATTGATACATAGACATCCGTATCCGATATTTGGGATGCTACAGGCCACTCTTTAGGAAAGACTCTCATTTCTTGACTCCTTACGTGCGTTCTATGGTCATTGGGTTTCTTATCATTCATTCGACTCTGCTCTTTTGTTATGGCTATAAAGAGGCCCTCGACGGCCACCAGTGAGATTCCTACGTGTGTTCTCAGAGTTTTAGAATCAGGATTGAGCGATAGAAGATTACATCATTAGACATAGAGTTTTGGAGTTCGAACAGAGGTTACTTTTATGCCAGTTCCAAAGAGCTCCAGAGTCTATGCAGACATACTAGTGGGTATTTTGAAAGGAGTATTGGTTGAGGATGAGTTGATTAGTTTTTTATCCTAGCAGGGGTGGTTGACCGGGTGGGACTATGCTGCATGATTTGTCAGGACAACTAGATATATCCCTACAGTATATGCTATGAGATATGGAAGGATGTTAGATTCTTCAACATTTAGTTTGAGCACTTTTTATGATAACAGAACACTTGGTGATAGCAGGAAATGTCCTTAGACAAGTCTTTGGATAGTTGGTGGACCTTTAAAAGGATTCCGTGAGACCTAAGGGGATAGTATCAGGAAGTTTACCAGGCGAAGAGGGACGATTTTGATCTATCTCTGAATCTGAGGGATAAATGCCATGAGGGTTTTTTATATGTGGAGAGCTTGTACATGAGGTCGTGGATTGCCCCCTTCCTGGGGTTCTTTTGTCACAGCAGCCTGGACAGAGCAGTTAAAGTTTGGGTCCGAACTATCTATTTGTCACGGCCCGATTTCTCGGAACATGATGGCACCTACTATACCACTAGTAAGATAACCAACCCCAGTAGTCAGTAGCCGAAGTGGAGGACTACTACAGTTAATGCGGAAGAATACGAAAAGAAATAGTAAAGGTAATAAGGAATTTCAGAATACA